>JAJIBD010009953.1:0-65491 GCA_021461705.1 Cryptotis parvus | reverse complement strand
GATTTCTTTATGACTCTTAAAAAAATTTCCTAAACTTTCTAGGTGATGAATACCTAATCTAACATTGCTAACATTTGCTAGATAGTTCTATTCTTTGTAGTATTCTTGCATAAAACATGCATAAAACATTCCTAAGCTTTCTATGTGATGAATGCAAATGAACTTTGTTACGCGTTCTGTAATTTATAGTATTCCTGTACAAACACACATAAAGTTTTGTATGTGTGTGTCTTGTTTCTTTTCTTTTGTTTGTGCAAACTTTTAATAGATTTGTAATATAAATATGTTTGCATTTTAAAGGCAATACTTATCTTCTATACTATGATCAATACACTGTCTTGGATTTCTGAGAACCTTGGGTTTGTTAGACTGCAGTTTCTCTTCAAGCAATAAGAACGCTGAACTTTGTTAATCCAGCATGAGAAAAATAGACCTGACTTTATTCTAGGCAAGACAGAAGCAACTCAGTGACATCAGAATCTAAGTGAATGTTGAATTGTGGTTCTTGGACTCTATGGGGAGAGTCTGATACCCAAGTAGCAATCAGTTATTTATCATGCTATTTTTTGTTTTTATCAATTAGAAGTTGATCCACAGATCTGAGCTTAACTGGGGCAGTTGTGGTGATGTGGGCGGTAGGTTCTCGGATATTGGTGATGGGAAATAGACACTTTGGTGGTAGGTGTGGACATAGTATTAAGCAACTCTATCATTCATAATACAATAAATCATGGTGGTACAGTGTTTAAAAATGGAGTGTGGGGAGTCTTTAGAGTTCAACTTTCATAGGCGTGAGTAGCCTAGAAGGATGGGCAGGGTCTGATTCAGTAGGTGTGGACAGTAACTTTAGCTACTCTGAATTCCCTCAGAAGTAAAATAGTATTATGACCTTTACCTATTAGTGTTATTTTAGTATTAGATAATATGTATATTTTATATGTGTGTATAATAATCATATACATTCTATGCATACAAATATGTGTGTATATATGTGTATATGTGTTTGCATATACACACATTTTCTTACTGGGATAAGCCCTTACAAATAACAACTCTTCCTTCCTCTGCCCCACCATGCTGGGGACTGAGCCCAGGGCTTCAGGCAAGGCATTGCCCAAACCCACTCATCATTCCTGTTTCACATGCTTTCATCTTATATTTTCTTTGAAAGTATGTTTTTGGTCAAAAAACTGCATAAGCCAGTGTGCTAGACAGAAATAATGAGTTTGATAGATATTTTCTCAGGCTCTATGGCTATAAGATATATGTTAGGTATCGATTATTTCCATAAGCTTGGCTTTCTTTCCCTTCTGGACTTTGTGTCAAATCCTAAAAATATTTTATGTAGCGCAATTATACTTTTCTATTCTTTTTCGGCATACCCTGGGTATTATAGAGAACCATGAGACGTGGGGGAGAGAAGTGAAGTTCAACTTTAACTGCTCAAAATAGTGGGTTTTTTTAAAGGAGAAAGGGCAAACACTTCATTATTTGACCCAGGGTATGCTGATTATTTGAGACATCGCTAAATAATAATAAAAGCAATATTTAGGGTGAGGGAAAGAACTCAGAGTGTGTATCTTGTCTGCAGAGGCTCCTGGCTGCATCCTTGGCAAAGGCATAGCTCTGTGGGAGCCCACTGGGTAGAGCTGCTGTGGTCTCCGGCTCTCCACATGACCCTGGCGACCCCTGCACTGCCAGGCCCAAGCCTCAGTTCATTGCTGACCTGAGCATTAAACCTTTAGGCCTGCATTTATGGGCCAAGAATCACTGGGAATGATTCACGGGCCCCCTGAACCCTGCTTTGGAGATCTCTCTTCCCAGCCCCCACAAAAACCCTTATGTTTGATTCATTACAAATAGAAGACACATGGTTGAAAATGTTCTACTTCCATTCTGTAAAGTTCAACCCAAAGTTCCTATAACTCTTAAATTTAGAACTTCTATTTTTTTACCAAACTACGACCATGGGAAATGGCACGGGTTACTTTAACTGATACGTGATGGAGCAGTGTAAGTATTCACAAATTTAACTTGGGTTCATGATCTAAAGTTAACCCCATAGCGGCTCATTATTAGGAGTTGGAACTCCAAAAGACTATATTGAAAGGCAGTTCTACCTTGATTATCGCCCAACTGGTATGACTGGTGCCAAAATTCACTCAGCTCTTAAAAAAAAATAAAGTGTCTTTGTGACAACCTATCCGGAACTTGAGGTGCTCTTGCTAAGTGAAATAAGTGAGGAAGAGCAGGTCAGTTACTGATGATGGCTTGACTTATAGGTGGAATATAAGTACCCAAAGCACAATTAAAATGCCGGCAAAACACAACTGATATAATTCAGGGATCACAAAATGTGGGGGGGGAAGCCAGAGTGATAGTACAGGGGGTAGGGGCGGTTTGCCTGGCACACAGCTGACCTGGTTCCATCCACGACATCCCCATATGGTCCCCCCAGCACCACCAGGAGGTGATTCCTGTGTGCAGATCCAGGAGTAATCCTTGAGCATCTCTGGGTGTGACCCAAAAGAAAAAAAAAAACCCAGAGGAAATGGAGAAGTGGGTGAGAGGAATGGTAGGGGAGTTTTGGGTAGAGTTTTGTGGTTCTTAGATAAAGTTTAGGGGGTTGGATAGAAATTGATGGGTGTGGTAAGACTTATGAACATTTGATGTATGAAACTGCTTCTGAAAATTTACATATTGCAAAACTATGATAAATAAAAATTTGGTTGAAATTTAAAAAAGTCTATAAATGATTATAGATATCTAGCAAACAAATGTCAACTTTAAGAAGAAAATAGGTTAATAGGAAAACATAGTAAACCGAGTAATATTTTTTAAAACTTTATATTTATAGTCTTCTTCTGGGGTTCACGACCTAGAAATTTTATATGAATTGAATCCAGAAAGTAATGGTAGTCTTCCTTATATTGATACTTAATTGGCAATTTCAGCATAATTATTAGAAATATGATTTGAATATGGTATGGGTTCTAAAATTTTAAAAATGCATCACTGGGATAGAGAGAAATAGGAGTGAAGGCCTTGCCTGCAGCCAGCTCTGCTTTGATATCTGACACCGCATATGGCTCTCCAGAGAACTGTCGGGAGTGTCAGGAGTCAATCCTGGGCAATGCTACGTGTGGCCACCCTCAGTCTCCACAAAACTACAGGATGCTTTTGCCATCCAAATGGACATCTGGTCCACACAGCGTTAAGCTCTTGGTCTTTACCCAGAAACTACATTACTATTATATTATTATTACTATTACTGTTATTGTTATTATTATTATTATTATTATTATTATTATTATTATTATTTTGGCTTTTTTGGGTCACACCCGGCAATGCTCAAAGGGTTACTCCTGGCTCAGCGCTCAGGAATTACTCCTAGCTGTGCTCAGGGGATGATATGGGATGCCAGGGATCGAACCGGGGTCAGCTGTGTGCAAGGCAAACGCCCTCCCAGCTGTACTATCGCTCCAGCCCCCAGAAGCTACTTTATTTATTTTTTTAAATTTTTTTATTTTTACAATTACAAAGATATACAATTAAAAAGTTCATATTTGGGTTTTGGTCGTACAGTGTAGCAGCACCCATCCCGCCACCAGTGCCCATCTCCCACCACCAACGTCCCGGTTCCCTCCCCCCCCCCCCCAGCCCTCCTCCATGGCAGGTTCTTTATTTCTTTCCATTTCTCTATCTTTCTCTTTTCCTTCCTCTCCAGACTATGGATTACAAAACATACACTAAAGGGTTGTCATGTGTATCCTTTTGCCTCTATTTAATGCTCAGTTCTAGGTTGGCATTAGTACCCTCACAATTGTTAGCACACTGTTCCATTTTCTGTCTTACCTAGCCTCTGATTCCCACACGTTTGTGATAATTTCCACCTTTGACAGGACCTCCTGATGTATGTTTCACTTGACCTTGGATATTGGTATCATAATATGTACCTATATATTTATGTTATGCAGATAAATGCAGTCATTCTGTAACTGTCTCTCTCCTTCTGGCTAATTTCGCTCAACATAATCTTCTCCATGTCCATCCATTTGTAGGCAAATTTTATAACTTCATTTTTCCTAACAGCTGCATAGTATTCCATTGTGTAGATGTACCAAAGCTTTTTATCCAGTCATCTATTTTCGGGCACTCGGGTTGCCAGAAGCTACTTTAGATGAAAATTTCTTCTGCTTGAGCACCATCAATGATGGACTGTAGAAAGATCCATTAATGAGGCGTGATAGTGGTACTAATTCTATGGCGCAGAATTTAGTAAACAGATTTTTTAAACACTGAGGACTTTACTCACCAGGGCTCATTCATAATTTATGTTAAACCTCCCAAGTACAGAGGATTACATTGTCACAGATGATTAATATTATTAAATTGTCACAAACTCATGCTAATCGAATTCATGCAGAAGCTATTTAACTTCAGAATCAACATCAAAATCAATACATCCAGTGACAAGAATCAAATTGAAACTATTTGTGCGTTGAAACAGTCTGTGACAGGATATCAGGAACCATCTGATTTACTCTGTCAATTGTTTTTGCTTTATCTGCAGTTCTGGGAAATGCCAGTGCAAAATGGGTGTCACTGGCTCCACTTGTGACCAATGCCAAGATGGGTATTACGGCTTCAATGAGAGTGGGTGCCAGCCCTGTCAATGCAATAACGGGTCTACCAGTTGTGATGCCCTCACAGGTAAATGCTTTCTTACCTTTTTGACTGTCATTAGTTGATTCTTCTTTCCATTGCGGAGCCTTCCCTGTGGAGATTGGTGCTTCTCAAATAGTGGGAAAGGGTCTTTCTCTTCTGAGTCAGGCATAGATGTCCATAGCAGGTCAAACTCCTCCATACAACTTGTGACGACAGGCATGCATTTTAGAAACAGTATTGGCTTGAGAGGTTTGGAGGTAAGAAGGACTATACTGAACCAAAATTACAGGGTTAGGAGATCGTTCAGTGACTGGGTTTGAGTCTTAGTTATGGCCCGGTGAGCACTCCTGGATACAGCACCAGAGGCCCCCAGCATCTCCAGGGTGACCTGGGGATCCCAACATGCTCAGACCCAAGCAGCATAGCCTCCTTGGACCTGATATCATAGGTAACAGAGACTCTCAGGTGGGGCATTCCAACCTTCTAAGCCCACCTGGGAGCCAACACCCCCCCACCAAAGATAAAATTCCAGAAAGATCGAGCGGACGCTTCCTAAGTATTATCAACAATAATTTTCTTTCCTGGGAACTTCTGCTAATTTTAGTTTGACTTGATTTTTAGTTTCTGGGTCGTACCATCAGCCTGCTCCCCTAGTTCTGTGCTTGGAGTCACTTCCAGTGGTGCTCTGGGGGCCCATGTGGTCTTAGAGATCAAATCTGAGCCTTATACACATACACACACACACACACACACACACACACACACACACACACACACACACATATATATATATACCACTGTCTTCCCGTTCATCATGGATTTGCTCGAGCGGGCACCAGTAACATCTCCATATGTCCTGTCTCATGCAAGTAGAGCCCAAGGGCACCTGCTTGCTCCAGGAACATAAAGAGCCTCAAACCATTCCATCAGGTCATGGGAATATATATGTATGTTTTTTCTTTTTTGGGCTACAACTGGTGATACTCAGGGGTTATTCCTGGCTCTGCACTCAGGAATTACTCCTGGAAGTGCTGGGGAACCATATGGGATGCCGGGATTGAAACCAGGTTGGCGCATGCAAGGCAAACGCCCTCCCCACTGTGCTCCTTCTCTGGCCGCAGTTTGTCGATTTTGGACAAAGACTGAGAAGCAGGCTTGACCCAAGCAAATTCTGCTTGAGGAAAGGGATGTAAGAAGAGGCGCATGGCAATTATTTAGGTTTTACTTAATGATTACAATCCAGAGAAGCTTTTAACAGAATCCCTGACCCCACAGCACATTAGTTAGCTTTGCAGAAGATTCAAGTCTCATCAGAAAGATAGAAAGAAATTCTCCAGCAATGTGCACTGGTGAAGGGATGGGTGCTGGAGCACTGTATGATTGAAACCCAATCACGAACAGCTTTGTAATGGTCTCTCTCATGGTGAGAGAATAAAATAAAATAAAGAAGAAATTATCCTGTAATTCTTAATGCACAAACTTCCTTTAGAAAAAAGAGGCCCAGGGGGCGGAGTGATAGTCCAGTGGGTACGGCATTTGCCTTGCGCGGCCGGCCCATGCTGGCCTGGGTTCGATTCCTGGCATCCCATATGGTCCCCCAAGCAACACCAGGAGTAATTCCTGAGTGCAGAGCCAGGAGAAACCCCTGAGCATTGCCGGGTGTGGCCCAAAAGAAGCAAAAAAAGAAAAAAAAAGAAAAAGAGAGGCCCTATTACAGCATACCCGTGTCGTATTTGATATCCAGATACCAGTAAAAATTATAGACCTCATTCCCATGACCTGATGGAATGGTTTGAGGCTCTTTTGTGTTCCTGGAGCAAGCAGGTGCCCTTGGGCTCTACTTGCATGAGACAGGTCATATGGAGATGTTACTGGTGCCCGCTCGAGCAAATCGATGATGAACGGGAAGACAGTGATAGAGTGATTACAGCATACAACACATCTTTTTTTCTAAGACTTTACCAGATTTTGATGGATCTAGAGTGGAACCATGGCTCAGACCACCAAAGAACATTGCTAAATCGGTTCCAGTATTATTCAGCCAAGGAAATGCATATCTGCTACCTCTTAAACAAATCTATTGGAGCACCAAGAATCAAAAAAATAGTCCTGAACCGATTGTGAGCTGACTCACATTAAATTCACAGTCTGTCTTCAACCCATCTCAGTTTATGATTGGCTATGTGACGTCTCAGTATATGTTCCAAGCACAGGAAAGTCGTTGCTTCATATACTGTGTCTTGTTTCACGGTCATTCGTTCATATACTGTGTCTTGCATATAATCGGAAGTTATAGAAAGTGCTGAAGGGGAAAATGTGAGCAACAATATAGAGACAAAAAAATAAATAATGAAAGTAGATGTACAGATGTTCCAGATGTTAGAATTAGCAAGCAGTGCCTTTACTATAACTAAAATTATTATTTTAATAAAATAAAGGAAAGAACAGACAAAAAATAAGTCAACCATAGCGACATTTCAGGAGAACTGGAATATATAAAAATAGCAAAAGGACAGTCTAGAAGTAAAAGATGCAACATCTGAAATTAGCCACTTGTGCATGGTTTTAACAACATTGTAGGTAGTAAAGACAAGATTAGTATATTTGACTACAGCTCAATTAAAACCATCCAAACTGGGGCTAGGGAGATAGCTGAGAGGAATGTAGCACGTATTTTTCATCTAGGATACCCAGGTTTGATTCTTGGCAGTACACAATCCCTAAGTCCTGGGAATGAATTCCAAGCAATGAGCCAGGAGTAGACCCCAACCACTGCCAGATATGACTCAAAAACTCATAACTAATTAAGTAAATAAAATATCCAAACCGAAGCAGAGACAAAGATGCAATGGAAAATATGTGAGACACTGTCAATATGTCTAGCAAATGTTTTTGGAGACCCAAAGAGAAAGAAAAGCTATTTTGAGGCAGAGAAAATAGTCGAGATGGTAAATTAGAATTTTCAAATTGATCAAAGACATCAACCCACAGATTCAGAGAGCCCTCCAAAACTCTAGACCATGCAAAAGCAAAGTAAAATTCTTCTAGGCAAAATATGGAAATCTGAGAACAATGAACTTTAGTTTTCCTAAATGCAAAAGATCAGAAACACTGTTTCAGAAATCACTTTTCCCTATCCCATTCCCTTTACCCCCAAAAAAAGAAATACACTAATCTGACTGGGTAAGTGTATTTATGACAGCAGTGTAGCAGAGTATTTGAAATTGGACATGCCGGGGCCTGTCTAAAAGTGTATTCTTGGCTTGCTCCCACAAGCCCCTGCTGTCCTTGGAACACTTATTTTCCGTCTCTCTTTGCTCCTTCAGGCTGGTGTTCTCTTTCAGACATGTATTTCTTCTCTTCCCCCAAGCTCACATCTTTCTAAGTCAGTTTTGTTCAATAAAAGCTATCTTGCTCCACTTTTTAAAAAGTGGAGGTCCGGAGACCCAAAGTCTTGTAGACTCAATGTCTACAACATTTTAGGGCCAGAGCGATAGCACAGTGGGTAGGGCATTTGCCTAGCATCTGGTCAAATGGGGTTCGATCCCGGCTCTGAGCACCGCCAGGAGTAATTCCTGAGCATCGCCAGGTGTGACCCAAAAAGCGATAATAAGAATAAGAATAAGAATAATAACAATAATAATAAAAATTAAAAAAAAATAAAAATTCTGATTCTCTGTTTTTGTAGTTAAATCGATTGAGAAGAAATTGGGCTTTGTTTTGGGCTTTTGTTCTGTTCTGTGTGGTCCGGTCTACCCTACCTACCAGTTCTGCTCTGTGCTGCTTTTATGTTCATGTCTGGTCCCTTCATGCCTGCTTCTGTTCTTAAATGGCGTTCCCTTGTTCCAGGGTTACTGTGCGTAGCCTTTGCTGCTCAGATGGACTTTCCCTAATACACTCTGCCCCACCTTTGCCACCGCCTTGCCTTATCGAATCATATTCATCCTTCAGGCCTTGAGTTAAAAGTGTCTTCGTGGAGAAAGGAGTCGCAGGAGCTCCAGGCCAAATGGCGACTTCCAGTCATCCCCTCTCATGTACCCGTTCGCGTCTTCATGGCGCTCATTACAGTTTGTAATTATATACTTGTTTGTGACTCTGAGTCATATCTGACTTACTCACTACACTGTAAATTCCACGAGGGTCAGAGCAATATCAGCTTCATTCACCATTATATACAATATTTTGCACAGAGCTTAGCACATAGTAACTGCTCACTAAATATGTGTTGAGTAAATGAACAAATGAATGGGGAAAAACCCAAACAGGGAAAAAGATTAATTTTGGTCCTCCATAATGATAGGAAAGTGCCATTGTACTGATCACTTAAATTACTCCTTAGACCTTAAGAGTGCGTTGCAGGTTCTCACCTCCAGTTTTCCTTATATCTGTGAGGCAGTTTTTGTTTGTTGTTTTCAGCCACACCCAGCGGTCCTCAAGACTTGCTGCTGGGCCTGGCTGAGGGATCACTCTTCACTGGGGACCATACGCAGTGCCAGGAGTCTATCCCAGCTCTGCGGCTGCATGCAAGGCGAGCGCCTGACTCACCTGTTTCTCTCTCTCCCGCCCCAGAGGTAGCTCCTACTGTCAAAATCTCAACTTGTCCTCGCTTTGAAGATTACTTAAGGCAGAGGAAAGAAATGCTTTTCGTGGTTGTAATTTCTGAAAGGAACCAGTAATAAGAGAACTAAATGGTTCTTCTACTTGGAAATATAATAAAAGTAGAATACAACTTGACGGAGTGCAAATATTTTTTTTTTAAACTGCAAGCTTAATATGAAATAAATCACTTTCTTTTTGTTTCCAGGCATTTTTCGGTAGAACTAGGATGCTGTCGCCCTCTGGTGGCCACTTGCCATGTTTTCATGGGCTTTATCTCTAGTCTTACCTTGTATTTCGGATTAAAGTATTTTTTTTTAAAAGGAACTTGTGATAGATACAGGATAAAACCTTTTTGAAAATAAGTTTGAGGGGTTAGTGCCATAGTACAGCAGATAGGGCGTTTGCCTTGCATGCGGCTGAGCTGGGTTTGATCCCCAGCATCCCATACGGTCCCCGAGCAGAGCCTGTTACTTTCTGTTGTTCGCTTGAATTCGTCCTTCTTTCTGTTTGCCAGGGTGAGCTTTGCCTTCTGTCCTAGAGAGAGGATTAGGCATTTCTTTCTACAACAAAGTGCCTTATGTTTGTGCTTCTGGCAGGTTTATATATAAGCCACAAAACACATTGAAGTCCCAGCCCAATGTTCCAAGAATAGAGAATGGTGTGGAGGGGCCCCAGGGCCCTCTGAGCTAGCTGCGCCAGCCCCGCCTCCCTCCCCAGTGACTCTCGGCTTTCCTCAGTCAGCTCCGCGGGCTCTTCCTTGCTCAATGGATAATTGACCATTTGTTCATC
Organism: Cryptotis parvus; assembly: GCA_021461705.1. Classification (NCBI taxonomy): domain Eukaryota; kingdom Metazoa; phylum Chordata; class Mammalia; order Eulipotyphla; family Soricidae; genus Cryptotis; species Cryptotis parvus. The sequence goes on along the minus strand of JAJIBD010009953.1, from coordinate 55,435 downwards.
TTTCAGGCATCCTCTGAGTGCCTCAGAATGGAGCCCTGGACTGTTCTCTCACTTTCCCTAAGAGGTCTCATTTGGGGCCAGGAACCGAGGTGCTGATGGCCAGATCCACATAGCTCCCTAGATTACTGTGCTCAGACACCTTGGCTGCACGTGGCCCCTTTGTTTGAATCCTTCTGTTTGAATCCACAGCTCTGTCGAATTCAGCACAACCCTTTATTTTACCCTGTAAGCCCAGCCCACTACCAGTCGTCTTCATTTGGGTGCCCGGCCCTTTCTCCTCATTGCTCAGTCTAAGAAACCTTGGAGCTGGGTTTGATTCTTTTCCTTTCTGTAAATAGCCAGTCCATAAGCTGGTTCTATCAACGTATCAGCTAGTTCTATCAACCTGCCAGCTAGTTCTATCAACCTGCCAGCTAGTTCTATTCAACCCATCAGCTAGTTCTATCAGCTCATCAGCTAATTCTGTCTCCCTGATAGCTAGTTCTATCATCCTACCAGCAAGCTGTAGCAAAACTCGGCTCTGATCCTGACACTCTCTATGAACTTCCTTGCTGATGTGCTTGGCTAAACCAGCCCGTCTTCCTCTGAACTACTCTGACTCTCTTATCCAGTTCCTCTGCTTCTCATCATCTCATTCCACCACGGACCTCCACATAATAACCAGAGTGATCCTTTAAATGTGTAAAGCCAGAAGAGAAAAAGTGAAGTAAAATCAGATCATGTCACTCCCTGACTTACACTCTCCATGGCTTCCCTTTGCTCCAGGAATAAAATTCAGGCTTGTCATGGCCTCTGTGATGGGACATTCTGTGTTTTCTTTCTCTCTGACCTTATCTCCTGTTATTCTCTCTTTTTTTTGCTTGAATTCATCCTTCTTTCTGCTTGGCATTTCTTTCTACAACAAAGTGCATTTTTTTCTGTACTTCTGATAGGTTTATATATAAACCATGAAATGGCAAAAGAAATAAGGAAAGGGATTTTTACAGGTGATGATTATTTATGTTTTTCAATCTTTCCCACTGGATTTAGCTGGAGTGCAGCTCTGCATTCTTTCCTTTGACCAGTTACTTTCTTGGTTACCCCTACCAGATTTTTATTAATTCTTAGCCAAGGAGTATGAGATCATCTTCAGGAAACACTCATTTCTTTTCTTTTTTTTTTCCTCCAGGGGGAGGGGATAATTAACCATTTGTCTATCTTTCAGCGGAGACTGGATTTTAGCCAAGTATTGTCTTTGTAAGGGAGGTTTCAGGCAGAGCGCAGAGAGCGAAGTTCAACTTCAGCTCATCTTTACTTTTCATTTACCATAAAAGATCTCAACCTATATTATTTTTTAAAAACATTTTATTATACCACCGTGAGATATACAATTACAACGTTGTTCACGTTTGGAGGTTTCGGTCACATAGTGTTCCAGCACCCCGCCCTCCACCAGTGCCCATCTCCCACCACCCATATCCCCAATTCCCTCCCTCCTCCCATGGCCTGCCTAAATGGCATCAACCTATATGATTTTAAAGAGAACTTAGGTCTCTAGTTCAACTTTCTTAAATTATAGATGAGGAAATGGAAGCTTAAAGACACAATATGAATAATCTTTCGCCCTTGGAAATGTTCAATCAGTAGACATGGGATTATTATCTTGTTTCATGGGGTAAAAAGTGAAAGTCAGATGAACTATTGGGTAAAGGTAATAGAGTCGGAGTTTATCTGGGAGTAGAGCTTCTATGTGACATTAGATCTCATGGCGTTGTTTCTCGTGTTCTGCTACCCCCAGAGAGGAGCTGTAATCTGCTACAAAGGCAAGCTCACAGTATCGGTATCTCCTATATGTGGATCTTAGAGTTATGTTCTTTATTATAAAGGCCAACCTTGAAGTTTCTATAAGAAATGTTTTGAAATTGCTAAGCTCTTGAAATATTCCACAGTACACGTTACAAATTTTTTACAGTGTATTAATTTTTTTATTAGAAAAGCATCAAGGTAATCAAAATAAAAGAGATAGATAGTGATATCTCCAAATATGCATTGGAGAAAAAGTGAAATGTAGCGGTGGGGACTCACTGGAAAGACCATTTCCCCTCACAGCTCAGTATTCCCAGATGTTTATGTCTGGTTTGATTTTAGTCTTTTAATTTTCTCCTCTGTAGCTGCGTTCCAGCTGCATGCTATTTCTGAAGCTATGGAGAATGATGAATTTTTTATGAACTGATACTTTTATTCCTATCCCCATAGTTCATGTTTTTATTTTTACCTTTGATTTAACATTCATTCTTATAGGTTCCTTTCTGGGGGTGGGTGGGTTCGCCCAAGCTATGCCCAAAAGGGCTGGTGTCCTTTCCCAGTGATAGTCAGCCAGGTTGGGCTGTTCAGTTCTAGCGTCCAAGGATGCAGTCCTGCTTGGGTCCTGCAGTGCTTGTGGCCACCAGAGTCATACCCAGCTGGTGCTTGGTGGCCTGCAGGGCTATATCAGACATTGCTTTTGGGGGGATTTGAGACGCCAGGGGTCAGGCTAGAGTTCCCTAACCCCTGTACTACGTCCTGGCACCATATTTTTTGTTTTTAAATCCTTTTTAATCTCTCATTGCAGGATATGACTAAATCAAATAGAAATAAGTAAAGTGGGGCCAGAGTGATAGTACAGTGGTAGGGTGTTTGCGTGCAACAGATTTGATCCCCGGCATCCCATATGGTTCCCGAGGCACCACCAGGAGTAATTCCTGAGTGCAGAGCCAGGAGTAACTCCTAAGAATCGCCGGATGTGACCCAAAAAGGGGGGAAGGGGTGGAAGAGAAATAAGTAAATCCTCTGAAAAAATTTTAAATATTCTAAGGACTTGAAGGAATGACTCTCAGACATGGGGCAGAGCTGCTACTGGCTCTCCCTGTGCCCAGCCCCTCACGAGGCGCCCGGGAGGGATGGCGAAGTTCTAGTCCTGGCCCGCCACCCCAGCAGAGCCTCGCAACAAGCCAGACGACCCCCCACTCCATGAGGACCTCCATTGTTCACATCTGGACTTCCCCTCGTCAGAACTCCACCCAGCAGACCAGCCTATCACAGCCTGGCTCGCCCGCACCGCAAGCAGCTACGCGGTTCATCAATAAATGCTGGACTTAGAGATGACTACAAGAGTATGCTACCCGCATGGCAGAGCCTGGCAAGCTACCCGTGTTGTATTTGATATGCCAAATACCAGTAAAAATTATAGACCTCATTCCCATGACCTGATGGAACGGTTTGAGGCTCTTTATGTTCCTGGGGCAAGCAGGTTCCCGTGGGCTCTACTTGCATGAGACAGGACATATGAAGATGCTAGTGGTGCCCGCTCGAGCAAATCGATGAAGAACGGGAAGACAGTGATACAGTGATTCTAAGGAATCATTTAAGAGTGAAACTATATTTTGCTGAACACAAAGCCTTGTGTAGGCTAAACTAGTCAAAAACCCCTAATAATATCATCCCAGTTTTACTAGATGGGCCGCCAAAGTGTTCACAAAGCCTTTAAATAATAATCATAGAGCCCCATAAAGTCTCTCTCTCTCGTTGGTTTGGGGCACACACAGACATTTAGGAAGGAGGGGCCGGAGCGATAGTACAGCAGTCAGGGTGATTGCTTCTGATGTCTCTTTTGAATAGTTACATATTTGAAAAAGAAAAGTTCTAAAACAATATTACACCCCTCTGGGCCCCGAGTGGGTTGGGCGGTTGCCTTGCACATGGCTGACCTGGGTTCGATCCCCAGCATCACATATGTTCTTCCCCTGAGCACCACCAGGGGTAATTCCTGAATGCAGAGCCAGGAGTAACTCCTGAGCATCACTGGGTGTGACCCCCAAAAAATGCACCCCTTTCTGTTTTCTTCCCTCATCTTCATTTTCCTTCCTCTCAACAAAGAGAAGCAGAACTTAAAAGTTTCCTGTCTCCTCTCAATTCACATTTAATCTTTATTGTATATTTTTGTAGCCACATGCTTCCAGTTTTATACATCCTTTGGCTTAGAATGCTTGGATCTGTTATAAAATAAATATTCTTCTGTGTGCATCATTCTACAGAATTTTTATTTTTTACAACAAATGTTAGAATTAAGATTTATGTGTGCTCTTACATATTGGTAGATCTAGTTCACTTATTTAACTAGAGTATCACTTCACTTGTCGCTTGTATCACTTGTCTTCCTGTTGTTCATTGATTTGCTCAAGCGGGCACCAGTAGCATCTCCATACGTCCTGTCACATGCTAGTGTAGCCCAAGGGCAACTGCTCGCTACTGGGACAAGCAGAGCCTCAAACCATTCCTTCAGGTCATGGGAATGAGGTCTATTAATTGTTACTGGTTTTTGGCATATCAGGTACGACACGGGTAGCTTGCCAGGCTCTGCCGTGCGGGTGGGATACTCTTGTAGTAGCCTCTCATCTCGTGCATGTATTGATGAACCATGTGGCCGCAAAGCGGCCGGTGTAACAGGGAAAGACCAGCTCTTCTGCTGGGTGGAGCTCTAGTACCCTAACTACAAAAATAGTACAATATATTTATTCTTCTCTGTGGAATTCTCTTCTGTGGCCATGCTGACATCCAGCGTGCTTAGGAGAATGACTTGCGAGGGGCCAAACCTGGGCTCCTGACTATAAAACAGGTCCTCCGGCCCTATGTTCTCTCTCCCTGGTGCCTTAATAATTTTTCATACTGTTTTATGAGTTTCTTTATAAATAGTTGGCCAGCATTTGGTTGCTCAGTTGGGGCTTATTCATGTCCCCCACCTTTGCTAAAAAGAGTTTGTAGTCAGGTAGGAGAAACACAACTTCCAGCAGGGTAAAAACTAAATCCCACCCGATCCTTATTGGCTAACTTTTCCAGGTCCCCTTGCAGGTCTTTTGATTACAGTATAATTTTTCCCTCCAGAGTAAATCGTTATTACCCTAAAAACAATTTGCTTCCTTTTAGGTACTTGTTTAAACTGCCAGGAAAACAGCAAAGGGGATCACTGTGAAGAATGCAAAGACGGATTTTACCGAGTCCTGGTGCCACTCAAGAATGTCTTCACTGCCCCTGCTCAGCCGTTACGTCCACAGGCATTTGCGACATAAGTAAGGCCTTTATCTTACAGGGAACTGATTAGTGCATATACGTCACCAGGCATCTGTTGCGTTGAAAAGTAAAGCTCTGGACACTGTAGGTGAAGGGGGCCATCAAGGCGGCAAAGGTTCTCCTTTCTAGAATCTGCAATCAAATGCAGACACACATGTGAAATGAGACTTAAAATGTCCAATGGGCAGCAAAATGAGTAAGTAAAGGAACATTAAGACTGAGGAAAATGGGAAACTTGAATCAGGCGTCAATATGCTCATTTATTTCAAGATAACCTTCATTGATTGGTGTTTTCTGGGTATTTACTAATAGCTACTATGTGTCTATAGTACCATCTCCATATAGTTCACTCGCTCTTCTTCCCGGTGTATTAGCTGACTCCTGCATAGCCAATACCCTAAAATCCAGTGGCTTGTCGTAATAAGTCAAGCCAATATGTTATGATCTCACATAATGTCTGTTAGGAATTTGGGTGCAGCTTAGCTGGGAAGTTCTGATTTGGATTCCTTCTTCCCTTCCTTTGAAAAAAACATGTTTTTATTGAAATGTAATTCATATATTGTGCAATTATCTGAATAGGTTAATGTTCAGTTAGTGGCATTTAGTATATCCACAATGTTGAGATACCATCATTATAATCACATTTAAAACATTCTTATTACTTCTGCTTCACAAACAAACTTTGTTGCCTCAGCAGTCATTTATCTTCCTGTAGTAGTAGGCAAACACTAGCCTACTTTTTTTTCTCTATGGATTTGCCTATCCTGAGTGATAAGTGGAATCGTACGATATGTGACGGTTTGTTTTCTGGACTATTTTCCTATCATGTATTTAAGATTCATCCGTCTTGGAATACCTATCAATATTTTATTCCTTTTATTGCTAAATAATCTTCCAGTACATGGATATTTATCCACTATTCTGTTCATGGATTACTGGATTGTTTCTACTTATTAGCTACTTTCAATAATGCTCTTTGAACATTGTACTTAAGTTTTTGAGTGTATGTATGTATATATATATATATATATATATATATATATATATATATATTTCCCTTGGATATTTACCTAGGAAAGTTTCTGGGCCATATAGTCACCTTTGTTCAGCCTTTGAGAGACTCATACTATTTCTATAGTGACTAAACCATTTTAGTTCTCCCCAACATTGTAAGAACACTCTATTTTCTCCTTCATCCTTACCAGTGTTTGTTAATATATACCTTATTACAGTAATCCTAACTGTTGTGAAGTGGTATCTTAGTTTTAATTTGTAACTTCCTGATGGATAATTATCAGCCATTTCTATATCTTCTTTAGAAGAGTCCTTTCTGGAGACTGGAGTGATAGTCCAGGAGGTTGGGTGTTTGCCTCACACACGGTTGACCTTGGCTCGATCCCCAGTATCCCATATGGTCCCTCGAGCACTGGAGTAATTCCTTAGTGTAGAGCCAGGACTAACCCCTGAGCATTGCTGGGTGTGACCCAAGAAGAAAAGAAGAAAAAACAGATTAGAAGAGTCTTTTCTGATCCTTTTTTTTTTCCTTTTTTGGGTCACAGCCAGTGATGCTCAGGGGTTACCTCCTGGCTCTGCATACATATGAAATGCTGCTAGGGATCAAACCCGGTCAGCTACGTGAAAGGCAAATGCCCTCCACACTGTGCTATCACTCTGGCCCTTCTTTGTTCATTTTTAAATTAGGTTTTTGTGCTTATACCATTGAGAGAGTTCTGACCAGGCATGTGATCTGCAGTAGTTTATCTATTTTGTGGCTTGGTTTTTCACTTTCTTCTCTCCATTTCCTGGCTAGCTATTAGTGTTGTGGATGATGTGGGTTCATTCTCATGCCTGGGACGTGGTGCCCACACGTTCCACTTTTCTCCTCCGGGGATGCTCATCAGTCGTGGTGCTTGCACACTTGGCTTTAGTGTTTACCATCAGTCACTCTCTTTGAGTTGTGGTTCTCACATACGTTCTGGGTTAGTTTTTCGCTTGCTTGATGTGTTTTCAGCACACAAGTTTTTAATTTCAGCGAAATCCAGGTCTTTGTGTTTTTTTTTTCTCTTTTTTCCATAATCTTAGAACTCATGAGGTTGCAATCAATTTGTAAGCCAGGGGTGCAGTCAGGCATGGTGAGTTAATTAGCGCTAGTAAATTGTCTTCCAAGAGGGGGCTGCTCATGTGGCTTTTGAAGGTCGAGGCCTTTGTTCCTTCCTGGATGGACCTCTTCAGGATCCTACTGGAGTTTCCCAACAGCATGCAAGCTGGCCTCCCCTAGGAGCGCATAGGCGAAGACACGAGGTGAAATAGGCCGTGGACACTGTTTCCCAGTCTCCCGAAACTATGGCACATCCTACTGTGATGTCCTACTGCTTGTAGACTCTCACCGTTGTGAGAGTGGGTGAGGACTGCACAGAGGGCGAATACCAGGAGGCAAATCTCATTAGGGTCATCCTTAACATTGGCTGCCACACCTGGAAATGGGAAATAAATCCTCCTATTTTAATAGCCTCTCTCATTTATTCTGTAAATAGTTATAGAGCATCTAGTGCCTGCCGTTACTCTGTTTGGTGGGGGAGATGGGGGGTATTATGAGATATTAGATATCTCATGATATCTAATAGACATGAGATATTAAAATATCTCATTGTCTGGGCCACAGCGATAGTACAGCGTGGAGGGCATTTACCTTGCATGCAACTGACCGGTGTTCAATCTCCGGTATCCCATATGGTCCCCAAGCACCACCAGGAGTAATTCCTGAGTGCAGAGCCAGAAATAATCCCTGAGCAATGCTGGGTGTGACCCAAAATGCAGAAAAAGCCTCATGTCTATACCCCCAGGGCTCTGCCCCGTGGGCCCTGGATGGTTGATGATCTGACATAGAAAAAGACTAGGCCCCCTGAGATGAACCCATAGCCACGGCAGAGCCTGGCAAGCTACCCGGGTGTATTTGATATGCCAAAAACAGTAACAATAATGGACCTCATTCCCAACAAATGGAGATGTTACTGGCATCTGCTCAAGCAAATCAATGAACAACAGGAAGACAAATGACAAGTGGCAGGTGACATGTACTCAGGAAATAGCCCATAACTCATTAAAAGCAGCAGAGACTAGAGAGGATATGGTGGGGGTACAAAATAAGGGTGTCCCAGTCTACGCGGGACATTAGGAAATTTTTCATCAAAGAAGCACCAGGATGGCAGAGAGATAATACAGGGTTAAGGCTCCTGCCTTGCACGAGACTGACTCTGGTTCCATCTCTGGCACTACATAGGCTTCCCCAAGCGCTGGAGTAATTCCTGAGAACAAAGCCAGTAGTCAGCCCTGGACACAGCTGGGTGTGACCCAAAAACAAAGAAAAAACCCCAAAAAATAACAGAAGATAATTCATTTTTAATAAGCACTAGGTATGTGGGTACATATTAAGCATTTAGGAGAAGTTGCAAGTACTATATATGGAGTCAGGAAAATGAAAAGATGATGTTTCAATGTCTGTTTTCATGGCACTGCATGAAATTCTGTAGAATTAGAATTCTGTAGCGAGTTTCTTACTTTTATAAGCCTGTGTTCCGATGTTAGTGTCAAAGAATTTAAGACTTTTTTTGAAAGTCCAATAAGAATTTAAATGATTTTAGTCCTTAGCTTCTCTAGAGCAATTTTCGTTTTGAACACGACACCTGGCCAAGCCAATATTTTTGAAATGTTTTGTTATCTTATTTAACATCTGTTTTCCTGGGGCTCTAAGCTCCAGAAGAGCATTGAAAATGCATATATATATATGATTTCTTTTTTTTAGTCACATCTGGCTCAACACTCAGGAATTACTCCTGGTGGTGCTCAGGGGACCATATGGAATGCCAGGGATTGAACCTGGGTTGGCTGGGTATAAGGAAAAAGCCCTCCCCACTGTGTTGTTGCTCTGGCCCCAGTGCTTGTATTTTTATCTTTTTGTTTGGTTTTGCTTTGGGGGGGCAATGCTAACAGAGCTCAGGGCTTACTGCTGGCTGTGCACTCGGGGGTTCACTCTTAGTGGTGCTTGGGGGTGCCATATGCAGTGCCAGGTATAGGCAAGTACTAGATCACTAGCCTCTGTATTTCCATACTTTTAAACCTTCTATGTCAATTCCCATATATATTATATATTACATATATACAATGCTAATAAACATATGAAGTACTTTGATGATAATGTTCAAGGATTGGGTGAACTTAGGCTTGGTCAATAAAGTTCTAAATTTGAACGTGGAAAGAGAGATTTCTTATTACCTGAAGGCTAGTTCTTAGAGAAAATATAAGGAAATACAGTGTTTCAGGTGTGGCTGTGGTGCCCAGATGTATCAGCAGGTGGCATACAGGAGACAGGCTTGTCTACACCCCCAGGGCTCTGCCCCATGGGCCCTGGATGGTTGATGGTCTGACATAGAAAAAGACTGGGCCCCTGGGATGAACCCAGTGCCACGGCAGAGCCTGGCAAGCTACCTGTGGTATAGTCAATATGCCAAAAACAGTAACAATAACGGACTTCATTCCCAACGAATGGAGTCATTACTGGCACCCGCTTCAGTAAATCAATGAACAACAGGAAAACAAGTGTGATACAGGTGATACAGTGAGTCATCTTTAAAAAAAATTTTTTTTTCTTTAAGTTTTTGGGCCACAACCTGCAAAGCTCAGGGATTACTTTGAGTGCTCTGCACTCAGGAATCACTCCTGGTCAGGATGGGAGTAGCGGCATATGGGATGCCGGATTAGATGCTGGCATCAAACTTGAGTTGGCTGCATACAAGAACTTACCTGCTGTACTATTTCTCTGGTCCCTAATGATACATCTTAGTTAGCGACATGTAGGTAATTGAAACTTCAGTTCTGTTACTTGATCTCTTTAACTGATATTGAGGGGATCACTCCCAGTGAGGTGCCGGAGATAAAATACAGGGCCTTATATATGAGCCAGATTCCCAGCCCTGCTAGCTGGGAATTTTTGTTGTTGTTGTTGTTCCAGTATGGACATGCTTCTAGATATATTCGTATTTCAAAAGAGGGCCTCAGAGCCTATGTTTTTTGTTCCCTGTGTCCCTCCCAAAAGAGGTATAATAATTTGTGTAAAGTAAATAAAAACAGTAATTTGGAAAGATATTTGTGCCCCAGTATTTATAGCATTCAAAAAGCCACAATATGCAAGTACCCTAAAAGTCTATCAACAAAAGACTAGCAAGAAGCAGTGCCCAGGGGTTGGGGCAGTAGTCCAGTGGGTAGAGCGTTTGCCTTGCAAGCGGTAGAGCCAAATTCGGTCCCCGGCATCCCATATGGTCCCCCAAGCACTGCCAGGAGTATACCTGAGTGCAGAGCCAGGAGAAATCCCTGAGCATTGCCAGGTCTCACCCAAAAAGACAAACAAATAAACAAACTGTGTTTTTGGGGACAAAAATTATTAGAACTTGAAGTGGTCATGCAGAATAAAATAAGTCAGTTTTGTGAAAAGACCATTAACAACTGGTTTTAAATGCTATAAGCCATAGAAGCAAACGGCCTGACAAACCACAAGACTAACTCAGGTTAGACCTCGTGAAAATTAAGGTATTTACTCGTAGGAACTGGTGAAAAGGTACCGGTAAGATTTGACAGTGAGGGGCCAGAGCGATAGCCCAGCGGGTAGGGCGTTTGCCTCACGCGGCGGCCTGTGCTGGCCCGGGTTCGATCCCCGGCGTCCCATATGGTCCCCCCGAGCACCGCCAGGAGTAATTCCTGAGTGCAGAGCTAGGAGAAACCCCTGAGCGTCGCCAGGTGTGACCCAAAAAAAAAAAAAAAAAAGATTTGACAGTGAGAACACACTAAAGGCTTGGTGGTGCAGTTTCCATCTTTCACACACAGAGAGGAGGAAAACCTGGAAATTCTATAGTGCTAGAAACCACTGGCAAATCGATGAGAGGAAAGAGTGTCTCAGGGTAGAGTAGAGAAACAGTATTTTTATTTCTCTATGTAATTTTTGAAGTATTCTGGGTTATCTTTTGTCTTTTTGAAAAATCATTAAAATAACCACCAATAGGAATGAAATATTTATCTTTTTGAAAAAATATTAAAATAACCACCAATAGCAATGATTGCTACTCTAAAATGTTTATTATAAGAAGACAAAGCAGGGGCCGGAGTGATAGCCCAGTGGGTAGGGGCGTTTGCCTTGCATGCGGCCGGCCTGTGCCGGCCCGGGTTCGATCCCTGGCATCCCATATGGTCCCCGAGCACGGCCAGGAGTAATTCCTGAGTGCAGAGCCAGGAGTAACCCCTGAGCGTCGCCGGTGTGACCCAAAAAGAAAAATAAATAAATAAATAAAAGTGGTGTAATAAATTAAAAAACATTAAAAAAATTAAAAAAAAAAGACGACAAAGCAAACTAGAAAACATCTGTTTCAAAAGGAAAAAGGAAAAAACAAAGAAAACATCTCTGCTTCAAATTAAAACTAGTATATTTATTTGAGTGTGTGGTGCTTTTTTGTGGGGAGGCGAAGGGAAGGTCCTCCCCAGCACTGAGGGACCCACCAGAGCTGTAGCCAGTGGAACTCAGGAGGCCATGTAGTCATGGGAACAGGACCTGGCCCTGCACGTGCCGCATGAGCGTGGCAGGTCTTCAAGCTGTATCTCCATATCCCACATCTAGTTTATTTTTTGAAGCCAAGTCATGGACACACATGATGTTAGTATCAGGAACATTCACTGAATCTAATATATACTCCAGACAGTAGCAATCTTTACAAGAATTTATAATCTTCAATGTAGTTCTTGTTTCAGAGAAAGATGAGCCAAAATTTAAATCATGAACAATATATAGTGTGATATAATTTTCTTTCTCTTTTTTTTTTGGTATTTGGCCACAAAAATACATATTTGTTCTCAAGCTTACTCCTGGCTTGGTGCTCAGGTATCACTCCTGGAGGGCTCGGGGGCCATTGGGGTACTACCAAGTATGGGACACTCAGCTGCTGGATCTGATGGCTTCAGAGCTCACCAATTGTAAAGGAGAGACTAGCACACAAACATATGTAATGTGGCATCTCGAATCTGTGTCCGTGAATGTACAGAGAATAAAGTTAGGATCCTTGGGAATGAGGTATACCAGGAAGGCGTCATAGAAGAAGGACACACAAATGGAGTCTTGTGAAGAAAGTTATCACTTAATAGGAGGACAGAGAAGGGGTGTTGAGGTAAAGATCCCAAGAGCAATGCAGAGATATGTTGCCAGAGGAGACCATGCTGTCGAGTTGGCTTGCAAATGGTAAGTTACAAACCATTAGGTGAGGGGGCTGGAGCAATAGATAGTGCAGTGGGTAGGTGCTTGCCTTGCATGTGGCCAACCCTGCTTTGATCTCTGCCATTCCATTTGGCCCCCAAGCCCACCAAAAGTGAACCCTGAGTGCAGAGCCAGGAGTAACCCCTGAGCACTGATGGTTGTGGCCGCCCCAAAGTGGAAGGAATAAAAAGAATTTGAGAGCTTGTCTATCACAATCACTTGTGAAATTTTTTTCCTGCTTTTTGGAACACACCCAGCCATGCTCAGCAATTACTCCTGGCTCTGCACTCAGGAATTATCCTGACAGTGCTGGGCCACCAGGGATCACACCCAGGTTTGCCTCATGTAAGGCAAATGCCACTGTACTCTTGCTCCGGCCCTCATTTGTATTCTTCTGTAAACATATTTCTCTCATTCTCTGCCTAAAGGGGTTCTCTGGATGGTCTCAACTTCATCCCAGTAAACCGAAAAGTTAGACAAGTATAATTCACTAGTTTAATTACATGTCTCTTAGGTTGGAGATCATCGGGAGGGTCTGGGCGCTTTTGAGAGCTAGTTTTATATTCCCAGTAGTAGCTTGACATTGTACTGATATTTTGGCGTTCTCTCTGTTTTAGAATTGGGTGAATTGGAACCTACATGTGTCCAGTGTAATGATGGTTACACAGGCCAGAACTGCAATAAATGTGAAAATGGCTATTACAATTCTGACACCATCTGCATACGGTGCCAATGTCATGGCCATGTAGACCCAGCGAAAACTCCTCAGATATGCAAGCCTGAGAGCGGTGAATGCATCAGCTGTCTCCACAACACCACTGGGTTTTGGTGTGAGAACTGCTTAGAAGGTTACGTTCGAGACCTCGAGGGAAATTGCACCAAGAAAGGTAAAACTTCACCCAAGGTTGTAAATTTAATATCTGAGCCTAGCAGTGCACGTTTCAGGACCGCTACCATAGCTTTGTAAAACTCTCCAGTCCCACCATGGAATTCCAGTCTGGAAGTCAATTTTGATAGCTGTTTGCCTAACGAATGTTCCTACCATTCCTGCTGCTCTCCTGATACTCCAGTCAACTCCAGAAACTGAGGATCAAGACAGAGTCATTGCAGTGTCCCTACATTTTCTCTTCATCTATTTTTATTTTGTGTTAATATTTTTAAAAGTCCTATCATTTCTTTTTAATCCTTTGCTTCCTGTATTCTCATCACTTTCCGTGATCATGAAGAGTTTTGTTTTCCAGTAGGAATTTATAAGCTGTGTAGACAGCCCTGCTGAAAAATGAGAGTTAATGCTACTGTCTGCCCTAACGTTGGGCCTAAATATTCTTGTGGGTGACATAGGAGTTAGTAATAATATTCCTTTATTTTTCCATTGTTGTTGTGTTTGAACACACCTGGCTGTGTTCAGGGCTTATTCCTGGCTCTGCACTCAGGAATTCTCAGTGGGCTCGGGGGGACCATATGGGGTGCCAGGGATCAAATCTGGGAGTTTGGGCACATGCTAGGCAAGCACCCTATGCACCATACTGTTGCTCTGGTCCCAGAATTCATTTAAATTTCTTAAATAAAAATTATTCATATAGCAAAATACTTCTTACAGATAAGTTTAATAAGAGTGTAGGTAAAAAATGAGTGGTTATGAATTCAGAATTAGTTAGGGATACTCAAGCTATGCTAGGTGGTAGAAAGATTAGCCCATGCTCTACAAATCACATGTTTTGAAAGCAGCAGAATACAAGACTGGTGGGTGCTTATTCTGCTGCAGGTGTGGTCTGCCCATCGCTTGCCTTCTCCCTCCATCCCTCCCTCTGTTCTCTCTTCCCTTTCTACCTTCCTTCCTTCCTACTCTCCTTCCTTTTCCACACCCAGAACCGCTCATGACTTACTCCTAGCTCTGCACTCAGGGATTAAAGTTGGATTGACCACATGCAAGGCAAAAGTCCTACCCTCTGTACTCTGGCTGCAGCCTTTTTCTTAATATTTTTTTTTTTGCTTTTTTGGGTCACACCCGGCGATGCTCAGGGGTTACTCCTGGCTCTGCACTCAGGAATTACTCCTGGGGGTGCTCGGGGACCATATGGGATGCCGGGATCGAACCCTGGCCGGCACGAGCCGGCCGCGTGCAAGGCAAACGCCCCTACCCGCTGGGCTATCGCTCCGCCCCATTTTTCTTAATATTTTTAGTTTGGTTGTGATCAATTGAAAGACTCAGATGAACTCAGTCGCTAGCCTAGATCCGGTCACTTAGTTCTCTTTCCCTTCAGAGAAATAGCTTGTCAAAATGCAGTGACAGTTCTGGGAGAACTTTCCTAATTGTTAGATAATGTTTAACATGTCTCTTTTTAGCCTGAATTTATGTGGCTAACTCTGGTGGTAAATTATGTTAATAGCCATCATTTTTATTGAGTAGCTATAGTGTGCTAAGCACTGAGAATGTAAAATGAACCAGCACTTGGTCCCCAGACTGGTGACTGAAAATACACTCTCTCATTTAATGTTTGCCAAGAGTGCTGCCAGGTGATAATATCATTCCCATTTGTAAGAAGAACACCGATTTTTAAAAGGATTGGCTTAATTATCTCTAGCCATACCACTTCTACTTGAATTCTAAAACCTCTATTGCCACTGAGCTCTGCTGCAGTCGAAATACAAATATGATACTTCAGTAGGAAATTGCCATGCACAGGGGAAGCTACTACATGTGTAGTTAGAGGGAGGATTTTTTTTCTTTAACTTCCATCATATTTGAACAGTGGAATTGTGTTTTTCCAAAGGTAGGAAATAGTCTATTTTATTTTTGTCTCCTTTGAAGAGAATTTACCCTTATGAAATGCCACCGAACACATTAAACTTAGTTTACATGATTGTCCTTTAGCCCTGTAACTTTGAACAAAGGATTTGATTAAGTTGTGACATAGTTACTACCTTTGCAAGAATTTACATGAAATCTCTTCAAGGCTCCACCATGGAAAACTCCAATATTAGAAATTTTCCAAATTAGAAATTTACAATATGTAAATACACTTGGGAGAATAGCATGGATGTAACAATCTCTTCTTAGATTTGATTCTTTTCACTCTATTTCTTTTAAAATTATTTTAAACTTGCCTTACTTGAAGGCAGAATACCATGTCCGCATCCCATATCAACTTCCACTCCCATGTGTATTTCTTTTATTGTTTCTCAAAACTAGATGATTTTGTCTTCTACATTTCATTCTCTGTTTTTATTTTCAGAAGTTATTGTTCGAACACCTGAAGGTTCTACCATTTTGGTTTCCAATGCTTCTTTGACCACATCCGTGCCCACCCCTGTTATAAATAGTACATTTCCCTCGCCACCCTGCAGACTGTCTATTCAGTAAGCTCTTCTGAGAACAGCACGTCAGCTTTGGCTGATGTGTCATGGACCCAGTTTAACATCATCATTCTGACCGTCATCATCATTGTGGTGGTGCTGCTGATGGGATTTGTGGGGGGCCGTGTATATGTACCGGGAATACCAAAACCGGAAACTCAATGCCCCCTTTTGGACCATCGAGCTGAAAGAAGACAATATCAGTTTCAGCAGCTACCATGATAGCATTCCCAATGCAGATGTGTCGGGATTGTTGGAAGATGATGGCAATGAAGTGGCTCCCAATGGGCAACTCACCCTGACGACGCCCATACATAACTACAAAGCCTAAGGGGCTAGAACTATTCTCCTGATTCTTAGAGCTTAGTCTAAGACAGCGTTGGCCCATGGGCCAGACAAAGCTTGGGTGGAGTTTGCTGATGAGCAAAGGCGTGTATAGTGCATCTGCCATTTTCGGGGTACAGATTTGTAATGCACTTAGCCTTATTACTCTTAGTGGCCCCCTGAAGACCGGAGCATTCACTGTCAACAAGGACTTAAACTAAAGTATATTTTTGTATCAAACCCACATGGGATGTGCTAGAAAGGCCGAACCCCGTAGTGTAATGCAAACCCACTTTGACCTCCAGATAGATTCCTGGGGAAGTGTTCATCAGACCAGCGGTTAACACCATCATGGATGTGGATGGGACAGAAGGACTTCCAGAAGACTTCATCTCCATTCTGAAAGTTTTTTTTTAAAGGAGGGTTGGGAGTGATACTCATTTCATTGTGCTGAAGAAACATCACTGAGGAAAAGCTGATGTCGGTATCACAATGAACACTCCTTATTGTTTCCAAGACAGGGACAGAAAGCTCCACGATTCTCAGAAGGGCTTGATTTCTCCTTGCAGAATTTTGGCTCAATTATAGGATTAAAGCACAGGATAAGCTTTTAATGGTAGAGGAAGGAAAACAGCACCGGAAACAGGAAGCTGATGGACCTCCCTAGGGTCTCTGTATATGATGTTGTCAAAAAGTGAGGACCATTTTTCCTCCCTCGAGATGAATAAGGTGTATATAATTAATGTAGCATATCTGGTCAATATTGTATTTGTATCTATTTGTAAAAAATCATGTCATATTTTATCATCTAGAATGTATTTGTACAGCAGTTAATAGCGTTGTAAAAAAACACAGGGGTTGGTTAAAATGCTGTAAAATAGATGGCAATATTGCTGGAGCTGGGACTCTGGTGAGCAACAGTCATTTGTAGTCCCTGTCTGGACACAGCTGAAATTTATAAAAGGTTGAATGTTTCTAATTGTCCATCCCTTTTCTCAACAGTAAAGTTATATGTTCTTTGACTTACTATAGATCCAAGCAATAGATTTTTATGTCAGTGATTATTCAGGTGGGACACAGGCTGCACTCTCCAAACTACTCACCTAATTAGACATTAGCCCCTCTGTATATTTTACATAGTTTAAAGTAGAACATAGCTTCATTAAAATTTTTTAATGTAAAATATAGTCTTCCAAAGGAATGACAGATGTTTTCATTTCAGAAGCAAAGCTATCATATCACTTGGGACCCATCTTTTCATGTCAGTGAAATATTTATATTCTTTACTCCCCCATACCGCCTTCGTTTGAACAGTCTGCCATTCATCTCCAGATGTGTACCACCTCTCTGCATTGCTCTCTAGGGAGCTCTGTAGTTGGGTGATCTGGTTGCTACTTGACTTTAGATGTAGGTTTTCCTAATGGCCCTGCTGTTGCTCTCATCTCTTATAATATTGACAGATTATAAATTAAGTCAGTCAGGAAATACAGAAATCAAATACAGATATTTATTAGGAGGAACAGAAAACTATCGAAAGTGGTTAGGAAAAGAGCAAACACTAGATTAGACCTAGGAAATCTAAGTTGACAATTCTGCCTAACTTTCCCAGGGAAAAACTCTGGGGCTTAGTTATCACTTTGAAGGTGACTCTTAAGTTCACTTCAGGGCTTGGAAGGAAGGCTCTGGAGAATGTGCAGACAGTTAAGTACTGCTGGGGGTGTGGGGGCTCAGGAGAGGAAATGACGTCACAGTAAGTTATGTGGAAATCAGTTAGTCTTTCTCCAGCCCTCTTCAATTCCAGCGCACCTTTCCATATATTTATGTCTTTTCGTCTCTCAGCAATGATCCCCGAAAATATAATCTAGAGATGCGATTTAGAGCCAATATGAAGGGCCTTGTTAAAGGCCACTCAACTTCTCATTATTAAACTTGGAATTGGGACTCTTAACTCTGAAATTCTTATTCTTTCAGTTATGTGTTAACGCAGACTTTGCCTAGCCATGGACACAAGAAGACTGGGAGGAAGTCCCTGCTGGGGATATTTTGATTCTCTTAGTACCAGGTACAAGCAGGGGGCACACAGCCATGCAGGACTCTGGAAAGAGTCAGGAGAATCCCTGTCTGAAGCCCGAGCTGTTGAGGAGAAACATAAGGACTCACTTGTGCTTCGTTGAAGTGAACTAATTCCTCCAGGCTGGGAGGGAAACCTGCTTCCCCAACAGCTGCTGTACAAGCATGCAAAGGCAATGCCCTGCACAGTTCTTGGGAGCTGTGCAAAGGGTCCGACCTGCCTTTTCCCCAGCTTACCAACCCCTCAGAGGTTGGGGACAGTGAGAAGTAAATATTTACTAAATATAAATTAAGCTAACAGAGAAAGGAGTGTTAGTAAATGGAGGAGCAGAGGTCCTACGGTCAGCCTCACAGTTTCGATTCTGGCTAGGCCAAGCAGCGTCCTTAGGCCTTTTGCACTTGCGGGCTGTACCCGTCCTGCTCTCGACTCCACAGGCAGTGGTAGGGCAGAGGTTTGCAGCCTTTCTGCAGCTGCAGACTGGCACCAGTCTGTGGACAGGTGGTGGAAGGCCACTGATGGAACTTCCTTCAAACAGACTTTAAAAGGCACTGCAGCAGTTGAATCACAAAGAACCTTTACCTTTGAATCCTTACAGAAAGCTCCTAGGTAAAGTTTTCGACTTTTTCCCAATGGAAAAAAAAAATCAAGGTCTAAAATACTCATTGGAAAGATTGTTCTATAGTATCTTCTGCTTTTTGCTGGTGGAAAAATTCTGCTCTCATTCAGAAAGTGGTCTACCACCGAAATCAGGCTAGAAAACAAGTCTGGAGTGAGTTACTTGATATTCATTCCTATAAAGTCATGAATCCCCAGGATCCCAATGGTTTATCTGCAGGCATAATACTGGAAGATGTGTCCGTTTTCAAATGAGCTAAGACCAGTATGGATATTACTGATAGATGACAGCTACTGCTGTTGTGGTACTTTCGTCCTTATTAACTCATTATAGTAAGCCCTCGTGCATTCCTGACAGTGTCCTAGGTAGTTAATATTATCTGTTACCTTATTTCCCCACTACCCCATAGCTCCCAGAGGTCACTTGTTAGTGGAATTTCTCCAGTTGTAGAGAAGAATAATAACATAAAACTAAACCTCACTTATACTAAGGTCCTATGGACTTAATGTGTGAATCTTAGGGATACCTGAAATTTAGGAGAATATGCAGATGTTGAGATTGTTCAGTGAAAAAGGAAGAGAACAGAGCAGACATGGATGACAGAATATGTATGCACACATATGTATATGTTTATATTCATGAAATGACATGGCTACTGTCTAGCCCTAACACTCCCAGGAATATTGATCATTAATTCTCACTGACCCACTAGTTCACAGTGGTCAGCTGAGTGCTTTGAGGACTGCTGGCCCTGCTCACACTGTCTTGGATGCATAGACCTAAAGCAGCAGTTGTCTCTTGACAACTTTGGTTGGGGACTGACTTGTGTGATGATTCACCCAGTGAACATAACCACACTCAGAGTGAACATTCTCTGCTTGTATTCTGTGTATGTAGGTTGCAGTTGAATTTATACAACTTCCCGCCCCTCCCCGCTCCCTGAAATAAAAGTTTGGGGCTGGAGTGATTGTCTCGCATATGGCAGGCCTACATTTGATCCTGGCACTCCATATCATTCCTCAAGCCCTACCAGGAGTAATCCCTGAGCACAGAGCCAGGAATCAGACATGAGCATTGCCAGGTGTGGCCCCAAAACATATAAACAAAACTTGGAAAAATGAAAAAGCAACTCAGCGCGTCCTATTAGAGCAAGGAAAAAAAGTTTGGCCTCACCCACAGAACACCTTTGGTCTGTTCTTGGTAGGAAGGAGTTTGGGAGCCAAAACTTGGTTTGATGTATGCAGGGAAATAAGGTGAGATTAAAGCAAGCTCCCATCATTAACCCTGAGCCAGAGGTTCAGCCAAGGGGGCAAAAAAGCAGGAAAAACACACGGATTCACTCAAAGAAGCCAAGTAATAGCAAAAAGGATAAGGGTGGAGTATTGAAATGGCAGTGGGTGAACGAAGCCTTTTCAAAGGTAGTTGGGAATCTTTATTGTAATAGCTGAACAAACCCTCACACGAGAGAGAGGGAACCCAGAACTTCTAGTCTCTGGAGGCAGAATGATTTAAAGTTAAGTTTTCATGATGCACACAAGCGCTCTGTAACACACTAAATGTCAGCCCGAGCAATTAGGGAATGTTTCTGAAACATTAAACTTGCATTTATGTCACTAAAATTCTAACAAATTTTTAAAAGCATATCTCAGATGTTCACTGTACTAGGCTTCATGATGCATTTCTAATTTGTGTATGATTTGAATATATGAAAGAATTTATACAAGAGTGTTATTTAAAATTATTAAAAATAAATGTATATAATTTGTACCTATTGTAGATTTGTTGTTTTTTTAAAATGTGCTCTGAGTTTCGGGAAATATTTTGATACACATCATGGATCATTTATTTTCAAACTGCTTCTTGAAGACCTTTGAGACCTTCATTGATTGGTCAGTCTTTGCATTTTAAAGAAATTATTTGAAGTGTGTTTTCCACATAGAAAAAAATACATAACATCACTTCTCTTTGAACAAAACCAAACAAAACAAAACCACCAAGTAGAAAGCATATATTAACATATTTTCTTATTTGTGCTTTTGGTTGCTTGCTTATAATTAAGTTCATTGGAATTTCCATAAAAATTCTCAAAAAAACACCATGCTCCTTTTGTATTATTATTATTATTATTATTATCAGACATGGGGCAGAGCGGTTCCTTGCTCTCCCTGTGCCCAGCTGTTCATGAGGCAGTCGGGAGGCATGGTGGGGTCCAGCCTTGGCCCACCACCCCGGCAGAACCTCACAATAAGCCGGACGACCCCCCACCCACTCCATGGGCGCCGCCATTTTCCACATTGGACTTCCCTCTCATCGGAACTCCACCCAGCCGACCAGCCCATCACAGCCTGGCTCGCGAGCGGCTGCGCGGTTCATCAATAAAGGCTTTATTTGGAGGTGTTTATAGAGTATGCCTCCCTGACGGCAAGCCTAGCAAGCTGCTCGTGTTGTATTTGATATGCCAAATGCCAGTAACAATTATATTAGATCATTCTCATGACCTAATATAATGGTTTGAGGCTCTTTATGTTCCTGTACCAAGCCGATGCCCTTGGCTCTACAGCATGTGACAGGACATATTGAGATATTACTGGTGCCCACTCTAGCAAATAGATGATTAACGGGAAGATCGTGATCGTGATTATTATTATTATTATTATTATTATCTTTTGGGGTCACACCCGCGGTGCTCAGGGGTTACTCCTGGCTCTACACTCAGGAATTACTTCTGGCGGTGATTGGGGGACCATATGGGATGCCGGGATCGAACCCGGGCAGGCACAGGCTGGCCTCGTGCAAGACAAACGCCCTACCCATTGGACTATCGCTCTGGCCCCTGTATTACTTTTTTTATTCATGTAAAATCATTCTTTAGTGTAATGGAAACAGACCCATATTATGTTTATTAGATAAATTGCAATAGTACATCTTTTAAAATTATTTTGAAGCATCCTTGAAGATTCCCTATTTTGATAGAGCTGAATGGTGTGACTTAGAAAAAGAAAAGTAATACTGCCTTTTCTTTGTGAAGAGAATGTTTTTCCACAACTATTTGATTTCTTTATTCAACTTCAGTTGGTATTTAAAGCCTTAAAATTCCATTTTCCCCCTTTTTAGTTAAGAACAAGGAAAGTTTTGTTATTTATAATCACTCCATATATACATGTAGTTTTGTGAGGTGCATAGACTGGGGTTTAAGACACAGAATGAGAATATGCAAACAAATCAAAATTTCAAAAGAAAGTAAATATATACAAAAAGCACAGCAGGAGGGAATAATACCAGAAACACTACTTTTAGGGTTTATATTCAAACATTTAATGAAAGTTTGTTGCATAACAGTATTGACTAGGTGCATTATCAAAATTGGTTGTGTTCATTTTTAGTAAGAGTATAAGATGCAAATTTATTCTACATGCACTACAATAATTAAATTGTAACTTCAAAGTGATAGCTGTGCTGTTACTTTTACTTTATTATTTTTTTGCTTTTTTTTTGGTGATTCTCAGGGGTTACTCCTGGTTCTGTACTGAGGAATTACTCCTGGCGGTGCTGGGGGACCATATGGGATGCCAGGAATTCAAGCCGGGTTGGCTGCATGCAATGCCCTACCCACTGTACTATTGCTCTGGCACCACATTTTAAAATTGATATAAATTCAACACAACATGCTTTTCTTGACATAGTAGGATTAGAGAAGTGTTAATAGGCTGAAGCTATATTCTTTTTTAAAAAATTATTTTTATTGGGGCGGAGGCGATAGTCCAGCGGGTAGGGCGTTTGCCTTGCGTGGCCGGCCCGTGCCGGCCCGGGTTCGATCCCTGGCATCCCATATGGTTCCCGAGCACCGCCAGGAGTAATTCCTGAGTGCAGAGCCAGGAGTAACCCCTGAGCATCGCCAGGTGTGACCCAAAAAGCAAAAAAAAAAAAAAATTTATTGTACCACCGTGAGACATACAATTACAAAGATGTTCATGATTGGGTTTCCGTCATACATTGTTCCAGCACCTCGACTAGTGCCATATTCCCACCAACAGTATCCCTAAATTCTCTCTCACATCCCCCAGCCTGCCTCTATAGCAGGAACTTTTCCTTCTCTCTCTCTCTCTCCCTCCCTCTCTCTCTCTCTCTCTCTCTCTCTCTCTCTCTCTCTCTCTCTCTTACATTGTGGCTTGCCCTAAAGACATTTAGGGTTTATCATGTAAATCCCTTTGTGTACATTCAATGCTGAGTTTCTAATCTGGCGTTACCATTTCCCACAATTAGTAGAACACGGGTATGTATTTATCTCCCACAAATGAACGCAGTCATTTTATATCTGTCCTTTTCTTTCTGACTGATTTCATTCAGCATGATAATCTCATGTATATCCGTTTGCAGGTAAATTTCATGACTTGGTCTTTTCTGACATAAAGCGATATTCTAAGCAAATGTTTAAAAATGGGGGATGGAGAGAAAGTAAATGGGTGAAGGTACTTGCCTTATATGCAGCCAACCCCAGTTTCGATCTCTGGCAACAGGTGGTCTCCCAAAATCTACCAGGAGCGGTCCCTGAGTGCAGAGCCAGGAATTAGCTCTGAAGACAGCTAGGTGTGGCCCCAAAGCAAAGCCCTGTATTTTGACCTGTATTTTAGTTTGTCAAGGCAATTCTATTAAAAATATATTGCAGTAATCATTGCACACTTTCTAATACTTTGGCTCACAAAATGAAAGTCATGAAGCAATGTGACATTTAACATGTATTTGCTTAGATGTATTATAGATAGGTTTTAAGCCTCGTTGAATGTTGGACTTCAAACAGTTGTAGATAAACCAAGTCAAGTACTTGGTATGCAATGAAGAGTGGTCTTGGATGATAAAGGAAAAGGGAGGCCATCTTCTTCTGAGGCTTCCTTTGTGTTGTCAAAACAACGATATTTATCAACATTTTCTTAATCTCCTTATCCCCCAAAGATTTCTCTGCCCTTCCTTGTATTCACCACTATTCAAAAAAAAAAAAAAGAAAATGACATTGGAACAAACCTTGGCCTTGATTCATGATAAAGAAGATTAGAAGATTATGATAATGGTGTTTTCTACCATCAATGTGTTCAGTCTGAGGTTTGGGACTATCTGCATCTCTTTGTGGGTGTCTCAGGGAGGCTGCAGGGCCTCTTCCCATGATTCCTGACTCAATTGTGGAGACCGTAGATTCAGTTCTCAGGCCAACCCCTGTGGTGGTGTCTGAACCGGGTGGTGCTGTGGGCACCTGGGCTCAACCCAACTGTGCTCAAGGATCGGGGTGCTCCCCCAGTCTCCCACATGCGAGCATGTGCTCCAGCCCTGTGAACCAGAACTATCGTCACCTTTGATCCCCATTGCCGTGCAAAGACCTGGAATCAAAAATAAATGAACAAACAAAAAACTAAACTAAAACCCCAACAATAACAACAACAGCAAAACAACAATAAAACCAACCCATAGTGAACAGATAGAAACTTCCCAAAGTTATGACCTTGTTAACTTGGATAAAGATGGCAAGAACATTGCAGTTCTTATATATGCTCTTATATGTAAGAATACTACCATTCTTAAGCTTTAACTTAGTCCAAGTTAACCCTCAAATGAAGAGACTGTTATTTGGGCAGCACCAAGTCACATGAAAAGAGCGGTGATTTCTAGTGATCCAGAGTACAAACCAGGCAAAATCTCCTTTCATGGAAAAATCTCCTCAGGAAGCTCATTCCTTCAGAGCACACAGTGCCCAGCCCTAGACCGGGATGTGTTGTTCTGCAACACTGCGGCTTGTACTGACCGGGTAGAAGACAGAATCACTCTGCGAGATGGATGCTTTTCGGTGCCCTCCCGTTCTTGCCTTTATTCTCAGTAGTTTGCAGAACCAACAGGTTATGTCTTAGCTTTTAATTTCCCAAAAACACTTTCTAAATGAATCATTGTTATCTTTAATCACCATGACTAGGAGATTATCTAGCGTACTTGAAGACACTATTTTTGCCAAGAGATAAGATTATTTTAGAAAGGATAAAGACACTAATGGTTGTCTATTAAGATTCTGTATTAGTTGAGATAATTTGGGTGGTAATTGAACAAATTGTAGTCTCCAGTGGACCATTAATTCCCAAAGGAATGGTCTGAAATGGGGACTTTTAAATTCCAGAATAAGTCAGAGTTTGATTATAGCTGCATTTTGAATTTCCTTCGGTTAAGATGAGAAAGGAGTTATGTTAACAGGCATATACCCTGGTAAAAAATTAGCTTCATAAAATCTGTACCTTGCCTTTATTAAAAGAAAGATCATTCGATGATTAAATGAAGGGTTGAAATATCAGTTAAATATATTAACAGAGGAGGTGGGACATACCAGAAAAACTGAACTAAAAGTGTCATTAGAACCAAGACTCAATTGTGCTGTTTTTTCAGAAACCAGTGACACAGATTACTTAGCTAATGATGTCTCATTAAAGGATGCATGCTGAGGTCCCGGAGAGATAGTTGGCATGTAGGGCATCTGCCTTGCATGCTGCCAACCTGGGTTTGGTTCCCAGTCTCCCATGTGGTCCCTTGAGCACAGCCAAATGTAATTACTGAGTGCAGAGCCAGGAGTAACCCCTACACATCACCAGGTGTGACCCAAAAAGAAATAAAAAAAAACAAAGGACACATACTGAAGCATTTCCAGCAAGTCTGTCAGAGTGTACAAGACAACAGCTGCAATACGAAGAGCACAGGAATTGGAAGACTGAGAGATAAAAACACAGATCCCACAGTACAGGGCTGGGTGCAGGTGAAGAGATGGGCCTGGACTGTAAAAGGAATCATGGAACTGACCTCTTAGGGCTGCATGAGGCTGAATAAAATCTGAAACGTGAAGCAACTCACACATACAACATCCACACTGAGTGGAAACTTTCTCCTCTTCCTCTTTTACTCAGGTCTTTTACAACAGTCCTTACTCCCTAAATGCAAGGTTATCTTTTCTCTTCTGAGTGGAGAAATGGATCAGGTATCTGGTGACCAGTTTTCTGAGTAGAGAGTCAAACCACAACAGAGTATTGGAGTAGAGCCATTCTTAGTTTGGGGGTAGATTGGTAATAGAATGAGATACTCTTTCACCAGAGACCACACACGTGTGTGGCGCCATACAGGACCACAAAGGGCTTTGTTAGTGGTCTTGCGTTCTGCATAGTATAACGGTGTTGGGGGGTCCAGCTCTCAGCCTCGGCCTCAAAGCAGGTGCTCTATCACTGAGCCATCCCGGGCTCTTTCAAAACCAACTTCAAACATTTCTGTTTTTATTATAATCTAGGAAGCATGTTGACAGTGCTATTAACATTTTTGATCTTGATGTAGACACTCCATGAGGGCCGTCATTTTCCACATCCGGACTTCCCTCTCGTCAGAACTCCACCCAGCAGACGAGCCTATCACAGCCTGGCTCATCCAGACCCACCCCTGCAGAAGTCTTTTTCAAGTCATTTATTGATGAACTTTTTTTCAAGTTCATCAATAAATGCTGGATTTAGAGTTGACTACAAGAGTATGCCACCCACATGGCAGAGCCTGGCAAGCCTCCCATGTCATATTTGTATGCCAAATACCAGTAACAATTATAGACCTCATTCCCATGACCTGATGGAATGGTTTGAGGCTCTTTATGTTCCTGGAGCAAGCAGATGCCCTTGGGCTCTACTAGCATGAGACAGGACATATGGAGATGCTACTGGTGCCTGCTCGAGCAAATCGGCGATGAATGGGAAGACAGTGATACAGCGATTCAGTGATGTAGACAGCTATCACGTTTCACCATCATGGACTGGGAATCTCTGAAAATCTGGTGGAGAAGGAAAAGTATTATGGACCACACAGAGCTCCAACCTAAAAGAGTTCCTTCAACTGAGTTAGAACATCATGTTTCTTATTTGGAATACTTCACATGGGAAGCAGAACCTGGAGGCTGGGAATCCTTAGGCAGGACAAGAGCTGTGCCTTTGCTCAGGAGCCTGCCAGAGCCCATAGCTTGTGACCTTAAAATTATCCTGTAGAGGGGCCGGAGCAATAGCACAATGGGTAGGGCATTTACCTGGCATGCAGCTGACCCGGGTTTGATCTCTGGCATCCCATATAGTCCCCCAAGCACCGTTAGGAGTAATTCCTGAGCGATGAGCCAGGAATAACCCATGAGTGTTGTAGAGTATGGTCCCAAAAAAAAAAAGTGAAAACAAAAAGTTATCCCGTAGAGGAAGGTTCTGTGGCCTCAGTCTGGTGACACTCCGTCATTAAGGTAAAGTGCTCTCCTCACAGGCATTCACTTCAGGAAGAACTTACCCCACCTGCCGTCAAGGCTTTCGATGCTCCCTTTAATCTGCGACCTGGCCAGATGATTGATTATTTTATTATCCTTCTTTGCCTTCAGCTGTGCCTGTTTTACATATTTAAATGTGCAGCTGGGAAATATTACCTGTCACATTAGGGTGATTTTTCTCAGGAGCTTTGAAGTCATCCCCAGGACCTCGACTTGGGGATCTGGCCTTGGTACTGAGGACAGTCAGGATAGGGAGGGTGGTGCGATGCGCTGTATCCACCCTCACATTTTCTGTAAATTCCAACAAGCCCAGTAGAGCTAGTTCTTAGATTCAGGAGATTGAAGTCTAAGTTCCTTCCTCTGTCACTCTCTTGCTGTTTGACTTGGGAATCAGGTCTTGTTACTGGCCAGGTCTTGTCGGAATCTTGGCACAGGCAGGTCTTAGAATGGAGACTTGCCTCAAATTAAAATGGAAAGCTCATCTCACTTTTTCTTCTTCTGTAATCCTTTGGGCCACACTAGCAGTGCTCAGGGTTTACTCCTGGTCTCTGTGCTCAGGGGGTCTCTTCTGACAATGCTCAGAGGACTGAACTAGGGTGAGCCACATGCAAAGCAAGTGCCTTAACCCCTGTGCTGCACCACTTTCTCTTTTTTAAGTTCTGCTATCTTTCCATAATTGGTCTGCATTTCCATACCCTACATGACTTCAGAGCTCTTGCTGATTTGTTTTTGTGTTTTAGAGATCACTGTTAGAAGATAAGAGTGATGATGCAATAGGAACTTGTATCACCATAGATATGATACCCTCTATTAAAATAAAAAATTCCTTAGAATAGTATCTAAAGACTAGAAGAATCTGACTTCTCTCTATCAGTCACTTCGCATTCCCCACTCATATTTGTTTGAAATTCATTGACTGTCCTGGTCTTCCACAAATATTCCAGACATTTTCCTTCTCGGATCTTTGCGTTTTCTTTCTTCTTAAAAGCCTTCTGTTTCTGACCCAATTTTTTTTACTTACATGGTTCATTTTCATTAAATTAAACTTTATGTTAAAGTCCTAAAATATGTCTCTAACAAAAAGTAAATGTAAAAAAAAAATAAGTGCAATTTGGCTCTAGGATAATTGTGTAACAAAATAAATAATTAGAGTAATACATTATAACCGATAAAATAAATTTATCGGTTATTCTGAGTAGGATGGAGGCTATTTATGTGTCTCCTCCTACAGAAGAATTCTGGTCCATAAATAAGGATAAAAAAGGAATTAATAATTGGCAAGCACCACTTAATCATTTGGAGTAAGAAGTATCAATGGATGCTAAAATTAGAGGATGGATGTTTTATGGAAAACTGGTTATTTACATAGACTGATATATGACCCATTACGAGTCTTATAAAAGATGGAACAATGATTTTACCGGGAATAACCAGGCAGATAGCTAACCTTAGTCAAAAGGGCAGAATTCACACCATCAATTGAAGACAGTACCAAGATAGGTACAACGTCACCTTTGTGGAATTCTTGCCAACCAGAACTAACTCGTTTAATTGAGTGGAAAGCACGGCATGTACCCAAATCAAGGCACAGTCTAGCAAGGGCTTTTAGAGAGTCAATGCCATGAAAGAAAAAGAGAGAGAACTTGTCACATAATGGAGGAAAGAGATGTCACGACTAAAAGCAAAGTAGAATCCGAGATTAACTCCTGGACCGGAAAAAGGGTGGCAATGTTCTCCACTACTATTCAGAACTGATCACATTTAAAAGAGGTCTTTATAATAGCATTGTGTCAAGGTTAAGTCTTATTTCTTGACAAATGTGCCATTATGTTAAATGTTAATGTTTTAGGAAGCTGAGTGAAGGATACATAGGGAATTCTTTGACTTTTTACTTCGCAACGTGTTTTTAAGTCTGAAATTATTTCTGATTGAGAAGCGAGGAAAGAAAGATGGGAAGAAAGGTGGCAAAGGAGGAAAAGTGATATTTAGCAGATCTTGTCCCTTCTCCAGATCTGAGTTTTCTCGTCTCTAGAGCAGTCTAGAGAGTCATCTGCATAAAATTAAATAAATCTAAACAGCAATGCCTGGGCTGATTCTATAAAAATTCTGGCTAAAAACTTCAGGAGCGTCCTAATGAAAAACATCTGGCAGAAAGCTACTTCCTCCCAGCCATTTAACATGACCTTGCCCAAGGAAATAGTAATGCCAGCTTTGTGGTGGGGTCTCTGTTGTCAAGGAGATGGCGCCAGATAGGCCAAACAGCTGGTGGCGGTGACGTCACCTCCAGGCTTGGCATAAAGAAAGGCCAAAGGGAGACGGAGATGGGGCAAAGGCCCTTGTCCCTGACTCTGAAAACAGGAAAATGAACTTCCCCAAAGAGCCTGTCCTTTGTACAACTGAATATATTTACAGTTTCCAGGGTAACTAAAAGTTTAACACATAATCAATGAGCATGGCTCCAAGAACCGGATAGGGCAATGGATTCATCATAAGTTAAGAAAACTCCTCAAAAGCAGTTCTTCATAGTTTCCAAAGGATCTGACTGGCTACCGCAGCTTTTTGAGTTTGGTAATGTCACATCTCACACTTGGGAAAACCAAGGACGGGAAAGGGAAGGGATCCTGGTGCCAGGACCATTTGGAGAACTTTCCAGAGACACTATGTGGAAGCCCAAATTGCAGCCCTACAACCATACTGGCTGCAGTAAGACTCACTTCACCGCTACCTTCAACACTTGCCTGACCAGAAAGACGGTAGAGGACTTAAGAAGCTGGCCTTGCAAGCAGTCCACCCAGCTCAATCCCTGACACCGACAAGGTCCCCAAGCACCACCAGAGGGCACTCCTGAAGCGCAGGACCAGGCACTAGCTCCTGAGTAGCCAGCACCAGTCTCAGAGTATCACCTGGTGTTCCTTCCCCCCCCCCCCCAAACCAAACCAACAAACAAAACCAGTAGTCTCAGGAGTAGAGTCTAGTGAATATATCCCTGAAACACTAGTGCCTGCAGGAAGGTCTGGCCTTTAAATTCCAAATCCTACTGTCACTGTATCACTGTATCACTGTCTTCCCGTTTATCATCGATTGGCTCGAGCCGGCACCAGTAACATCTCCATATGTCCTGTCTCATGCAAGTAGAGCCCAAGGGAACAGGCTTGCTCTAGGAACATAAAGAGCCTCAAACCATTCCATCAGGTCATGGGAATGAGGTCTATAATTGTTACTGGTATCTGGCATATCAAATACGACACGGGTAGCTTGCCAGGCTCTGCCGTGCGGGTAGCATACTCTTGTAGTCATCTCAAAATCCAGCATTTATTGATGAACCACGCGAGCCAGGCTGTGATAGGCTGGTCTGCTGGGTGGAGTTCTGACGAGGGGGAAGTCCGGATGTGGAAAATGGAGGTCCTCATGGAGTGGGGGGGGGGGGTTGTCTGGCTCGTTGTGAGGCTCTGCTGGGATGGCGGGCCAGGACTAGAACCTGCCATCCCTCCCAGGCACCTCATGAGCGGCTGGGCACAGGGAGAGCCAGTAGCAGCTCTAAAATGCGGGGCTGTAGGCTCCAAATCCTACAATGCAGAAAAACAAACAAGACAGACGGACTGCCAGGCAGGGCTTTGGACCTGGGGACGCAACCTGTGCCCAAACCCCAGCTCTGCCACTCCGGGCTGGGAGACCTGCGATAAGTCACTTGACCTCTCCTCTCTGTGGGTAAGCCAAGGCGAAGAGGACTGTCCACTCTGGAGGGTTGCTCTCAGGGTGGCGTCAGGGTTGCACGTGTTTCTGGCACAGATGACCTGTGAAAGTGCCTACAGTGCAGGAGTCTAGAAGTCAGGGGAGATTGCTAAAGGGATGGAGCGCTGTTGCCATGAGTGAGGCGGTTCACCCCCAGTCCTGAGGCCCTCCAAGCACTGCTGGCTGTGACCCCAGCAGTTCTGCAGGCCTGGAGCAGCCCCGCATTAAGGAGTCTCAACGTCAAGGAAACTTGTTTTTATCTGTTTGTTGGATCCCAGGAGGTCACTAGGGTGTCCCTCAATACTTGGCTCATATAGGTCGCTTGAACTGCGTTGAACAGCATGAATGAGTGCACCATTCCATAGTTGGCATTTCCCCTTCGCTCTCTTTCTCGGGAGGGTAGTTGGGGATGCAACCCGGGGCCAGACATCTCACCTCTTTGCTCAGAGGCTGTACTTGCCGATGATCGCGGCTTACAGCCAAGGTGCAAGCCTTTCATTCGCATTCTTTTGTGTTCATTTTTGGTTTTTTGGACCACACTCGGCGATGCTCAGGGGTTACTCCTGGCTCTAAACTCAGGCATCACTCCTGGCAATGCTCAGGGGTCCATATGGGACGCTGGGTTCGAACCTAGGACAGCTCCACGCAAAGTAAACGCCCTACCCCCCAAGGCGCTAACCTTTTAGATAACTAAGGCGGGAGATCACTGTTTTAGAGAAGCCGGGTGTGCTTCCCTAGGGGTTAGTGAACCTACCGGATTCCTTCAATCCCGCTTAAATTAACGGACCCAGCTCAGCCTTCGCCCTCAACAAACATGGCACCTATCCCGGCCTCCACTCATCTGCCCTCATTAAAGATGGCGACACCCCGCCCTCGCGCTCGCCTTCTCTCCTTAGTCCTGCCGGCCCCAGTGCCCGGGATTGCCCTTCTTAAAGATGGCGGCCGCCCGCGCTTCCTTGCCCGGCCTTGTGCCGGCCTCGACGGCTTCATCGCGCGCACCCCGGCGACCCCGCCCCGTTTCCGTAGGAAGAAGCACCGGGAAAGATGGCGGCGGCTGCGGTTTGAATTCCAGCGGCGCCGCCGGAGTCCGAACAAGACCTGGGCTGCGAGGGGCGGGACCGGGTACCCGGACCGGTCGCGACAGCGAGGGCCACCAGTCGCCCGGGGACGACCACGCCGCCGCCCTCTGTGCCTTCGATGGCCTCCGGCTTGGAAGAAGACGTCGCTCTCCCCGGGACGCTCAGCGGTTGCAGGTGGGGCCCGGGGCTTGGGGGTTCGCGATCAAAGACCGGGCTCCGCCCCGATGGGGAGTTCGGCCCAGCGGAGACTTGGGGAGTTTATTTTGAGGGTGTTTCAGGAATTCCCTACAGAGACATTATAGAGGATGTCAGGGGTGGATACTTATTTGGCGACCCTGGGGCTCCCTGCCTGTACCACACCCCTCTGTATTCAGGGACATCCTTTGATGAATACAGAGGATGAGGGACAGGTATGTTTGTTTCCCTAATAGAACAGGGCGGCCAGAGGGGACCCCCTGGATTGTGCCATTAGTGTGGCCGGTGAGGGCCAGGGACCTTGAGGGCCCTGTCTGGTTCCTCAGGGCTTGGGGTTTTTTTTTTTTTTTTTTGCTTTTTGGGTCACACCCGGCAATGCTCAGGGGTTTCTCCTGGCTCTGCACTCAGGAATTACTCCTGGCAGAGCTCGGGGACCATATGGGATGCCGGGAATCGAACCTGGGCCGGCACAGGCCAGCCGCGTGCAAGGCAAACACCCTACCCACTGGACTATTGCTCCGGTCCCAGGTTTGCTTTTATTATGAGGAGCATAGTTGGCCCGTCCTGGACTTTTCCGTGTGTGTGTGGAGTTGCGGAGTTGCGTACTGGCTGTCTAGGCTCAGGGAAACACCTTGACTGCACACGAACAGGGTGTGTGTGTGTGTGTGTGTGTGTGTGTGTGTGTGTGTGTGTGTGTGTGTGTGTGTGTGTGTGTGTGTGTGTGTGTGTGTGTGTGTGTGTGTGTGTGTGTGTGTGTGTGTGTGTTGACAGGTGCAGTGTTGGGACGTGATCAGTGCTTAGAACAATAATTGTTTTGGCAGCTGTCACTGTCATCTCCATCCTGGTCATCCTCATAATTGGGGTCTATTTGGCCTCCCAGCGCACCTGTCCCGTCAGTCGGTGACACTCGGATTCTCTTTGTGGTAGGAAGGTGGGCAGAGCCCTGTGTGCCCTTGAGCCGGGGCCTGTATGTTGGTCCCAGGTTCTTGGCTAGGGTAGGTGGATGGACGTGGAGAAGAGCCCTTAGCTCCAGCTGGAGTCAGGCGGCTTCTTAAAAGATCCTAACGGAGCGGGTCACTATGTTATTTATTGTGCAACTTGGGGCACTTTAAAGACTGAAATGGACACAGTTATTTAGTGCTTCGGTGACAGCGTAAGCGGGTCTTATCCTAGACAATTGTGGACAAATATTGAGAATCAGCTGTGCATCGGCAGAGTCAGGCTTTCTGGATCTTCTGTCCGCTGGGGTCCTTCCATTTCATTTCCCTCCCACAGCCCAGTAGGTTAGGGTGTAACCTCTCCTCTGTGTTGACCTGGTTTCTGTAACACGTCTAAAAGTCCTTTCTTGGGGCTGGGGCGATAGCCCAGTGGGTAGGGCGCTTGCCTTGCAGCGGCCGGCCTGTGCCGGCCCGGGTTCGATCCCGGCATCCCATATGGTCCCCCGAGCACCGCCAGGAGTAACTCCTGAGTGCAGAGCCAGGAGAAACCCCTGAGCATCGCCGGGTGTGACCCCCAAAAAAAAAAAAAAGCAAAAAAAAAAAAGTCCTTTCTTGCAGCTTGACTTCTTCTCAAACCTAAGTCTGATTGTCTTGGTGTGCTGCGGTCTACCTATGGCACTTATTCTGGTTTTGGAGTCACACCTGCATATGTTTAGGGTTTACTTCTCGCTCTCGGCTCAGGCATCACTCCTGGCAGGCTCGGGCGCACCATTTGGGTCGCTGGGGTTTAAACCTGGATCGTCCACATGCAAGGCAGGTGCCCGGCCTCCAGTACTGTCTCTCTGGCCCACATATGATGCTTCTCATCGCTGACCATGGTTTTCCCTTGGGCAGCTTCTCTGGTCTCCGCCGCATCTGTCCTCTGAGAGCCAAGTCTAGTTGGGGTTCAGTCCCAATTCTGCCTCTTAATCATTCTGTGACCTTGGACAAGAAACTTACTCTCGGTGATCCTTAGTTTCCATCATTTGTAAAGGGTTTATTTATTTACTTATTTATTTTACTTTCTGGGTCACACCTGAAAGGTGTTATGCTCAGGGGGTTACTCCTGGATCTGCACTCAGGAATTACTTCTGGCAGTGCTCAGGGAACCGTATGGGATGCTGGGGATCGAACCCGGATTGGCTGCATGCAAGGCAAATGGCCTCCTGCCTGGCTATCGGTCTGGCCCCCCATTTGTAAAGGGGCTTAGCCCAGTCTGTGACCTGCAGTTGCAAGTGATCTCCCTTCCCTCTGCCCCAGCCTCTGCGTATCTTGCTGGAAGCTCCCCTGTTGGTCTGCTTCAGGGTCTCCCAGGCTCGTCGTCATGGTCAGGATGTAGTTGCTTAATTGCAGCTTTCTACTTGATTCAGAATCTCTCCCTCTACTCCCGACGGCTCTGCCCTTCCTCCTCCCGTCCAGGCATGAGCTTCCCCAAGCTTTTCACGGCCCAACAGCGCGCTCTGTCATGTACTACCTTACCTCGTTCTTTCTGACCTCTAGGCCGGTGCCTCGCTGAGTGCCGCGGGGTCGGCCTCCCGTCTCCCTTTGCCTATTAAAGTGATGTAGTTTCAGAAGATTTCATTGTTAGGAGGCCTTCTCATGCCCGCCTGTTCCTCTTGTCTCTTTTGCTCATAGTTCTGGAGGTGAATTTTAATGATTAGCACTGCTAAATAGATAGATGGACAGATGAAATTATTATTATTATTATTATTATTATTATTATTATTTTGCTTTTTTTGGGTCATACCCAGCAATGCTCAGGGGTTTCTCCTGGCTCTGCACTCAGGAATTACTCCTGGCGGTGCTCAGGCAACCATATGGGATGCCGGGGATCGAACCCAGGCCAGCCGCGTGCAAGGCAAACGCCCTACCTGCTGAGCCATCGTTCCGGCCCCAGATGAAATTATTTTTAGTGCCATTTAAAAATTTAATAGTTTCATATTATTCTGACTTACAACTACTACGGTATCTGGCATTTCAAATACGACATGGGTAGCTTGCCAGGCTCTGCCGTGTGGGTAGCATACTCTTGTAGTTATCTCAAAATTCAGCATTTATTGATGAACCGCGCGGTCGCTTGAGGCCAGGCGAGCCGGGCTGTGATAGGCTGGTCTGCTGGGTGGAGTTCTGACAAGGAGGAAGTCCGTATGTGGAAAATGGAGGTTCTCATGGAGTGGGGGGGTCGTCTGGCTTGTTGTGAGGCTCTGCTGGGGTGGTGGGCCAGGGCTAGAACCTGCCATCCCTCCCGGGCACCTCATGAGCGGCTGGGCACAGTGAGAGTCAGTAGCAGCTCTGACTATTATTCTTTAAATAAAGAATAAAAAAGAGTAATTCCTGAGTGCAGAGCCAGGAGTAACCCCTGAGCATCACCTGGTATGGCCCAAAATGCATAATAAATAAAATAATAAGTAAATAAATACACAGCTAAATAAAGGGGACCCTATCACTTTGCCCACTGGCCTGCCTGCTCAGGGTCGGCATGTTCCTAGACCCAGGGTCTCCCTCTCGCCTCCTCCCCTCCAATGCTGAGGGCTGTGAGATGGAAGGAGACGGAGCTGGATAAGCTGCTGGTGGGTGCTTGGCAGCCACAAGCCTGACTCCAGTGAATACAGGTCAGGGCCTGGGAGATCGGCCCCTTTCCCAGCGAAGCTCCTCCTTCCCTCTTCCTGCATGACACCCAGCAGTGCTGATGAGGTGCTGGGGATGAAACAAGGCGCTCCCACATTTGGAGCATGTGCTCTAGCAGGGACCCCTTCCCTCTCTTTCTGCCCCTAGAGATGACCCCTCTGCCCAACCTGGGGTGCTTGGCTGCAGCTCTTCTTCCCTCCTGGGCTCCGTACCAGTAACAATTATAGACCTCATTCCCATGACCTGATGGAATGTTTTGAGGCTCTTTATGTTCCTGAAGCAAGCAGGTTCCCTTGGCTCTACTTGCATGAGACAGGTCATATGGAGATGTTACTGGTGCCCGCTCGAGCAAATCGATGATGAACGGGAAGACAGTGATACAGTGATACAGTGATAACTACTACGAATGAATTAATGAAATCTTCTTGATCACTTGACATCCCATTATTCATCGATTTCCTCGAGTGGGCACCAGTAATATTTCCATTGGACCTATCACGTGCCAGTGTAGCCCAGTGGCATCTGGTTGCTTCAGGAATATGAAAGAGCCTCAAACCGTTCTTTCAGTGTCTTGACGAACAAGTCTGACCATCTTGTAGGTGGGCGACCACGTGATCTTTTGACATCCCGTGGGATCCATTCGGTAACGGCTCTAGTACAGAGGTCGTCTCCAAATCGCATTACATGTCCAGCCCATCTGATTTTCGGTGCCTTGGCAAATGAGACAGCGTCCCTGATTCTGGAACAGCGACAGAGGTTGGAACTCCGATTCCTTCTCTCACTTGAGTGAGGCGTGATATTCCAAGCATAGCTCTTTCGATTCCTCTCTGGGAGACCCGAATAGCATTCTCATCCTGCTTTCATAGGGCCCAGGTCTCTGAGGCGTACGTTAATGCAGGAAGAACGGTGGAGTTGAAGAGATGTGCCCGGAGCCGGAGGTTCTTTGTCTTTTTAGCTATTTCTTCGATGCTTTTGAAGGCATTCCATGCCGCTCTCTTCCTCCTGCGCAGCTCAGGTTTTAGGTAAGAAATAATCTTACCTCCTGCGCAGCTCAGGTTTTAGGTAAGAAATAAGAAATCTTATTATTATTATTTTTTTTTTGCTTTTTTTGGGTCACTCCCGGCGATGCTCAGGGGTTTCTCCTGGCTTTGCACTCAGGAATTACTCCTGGCGGTGCTCAGGGGACCATATGGGATGCCGGGATCGAACCCGGGCCGGCACAGGCTGGCACGCGTGCAAGGCAAACGCCCTACCCGCTGGGCTATCGCTCCAGCCCCAAGAAATCTTATTTTTTTAAGTTTTATCGTTGTTGTGGATCTGAGGCTCAAACCCAGGGCCTTGTCGAGACAGGGGCTTTGCTACTGAGCTACACCCCAGCCCTGCCCCTTTTGTAAATCTCACTGAATTGTTGAAATTTGGTATGTATTTTTTTCCTTTAGCTCTTATTTTTTTGGGGGGTGGGTGGGTAAGGGGGTATTTGGGCTATACCTTGTGGAGCTCAGGGGCTTTTCCTGTCTTTGCTCAGGAGTGACCCCTGGCAGTGCTTGGGAGACCATATGTTTGCCATGTGTCTATCTGGGTCAGCTGCATGCATGGTAAGTGCTTAACCTCCTGTTCTGTCCGTCTAGCCCTGACTTGTCCCGTCTTCCTTTGGACTAACCACTCTTTAAGTCCTCAGTTGGTCCCATGTGACTGTGGCTCCATGTGGCTGGTGGCTCTCGTGATGGACAGTGCCGGTAGGACTTTCCACTGTTTCCCAGACTAGAAATTATCTCTTTGAGGGGAGGCACTCTATATCGTATTTTGTTCATTGCAATCCGAGTTCCTGACTTGGTCTGGCTTGTCTTGGGGGCTTATAGCTTAAATGATCGAATAAACTGTGATCCTGCGAGGTGACAGTATCATTCCCCCTTTTACAGCTGAGAATGTCGTTATGCAGAGAAGTGACGTTCCACCTCTCAACAGCCTAGAATTGCACAACAAGTGTGTGACTGAGCCAGAGTATAAGCCAGAGTTCCGGTCTCCACTCCGGGCACTCAGCCTTTCCACTGTTCAATTCTGAAGGGCCTGGGAAGACTCTGGGACTGGTGGCGCTTGAGTGACTCGCATAAGGTTGGCAGAAGTGCTCTGAGAAGCTTCGGTCATGGTTACAGTGGAAGAGAAAAGTCCTTTGACTAAATCATCACTTTCTGTTTTATAGCAAGCTAAGGGCTCTTTTGCTTGGTCATTTACACATCACCATTTTATTTATTTTATCATTTTTTTCCCTTTCTCTTGGGTCACATCCTGTGATGTCAGGGGCTCTGCACTCAGGAATTACTCCTGGTGGTGCTTGGGGGACCATATGGGATGCTGGAGATCAAACCCAGGTTGGCTGAGTGCAAGGCAAATGCTCTACCCGCTGTGCTATCACTCCGGCCTCTATTTTATGATTATTCTTAAAATTAAATTCCTTTTATCGAATCACTAAGTTACCCCATTACAAAGCTGTTTGTGATTGGGTTTCAGGCATACCATGTTCCAACACTCATCCCTCACCAGTGCACAACTCCCACTGTCATCATCCCCAGATCCCCCTCCTTCTGTCTCCCTGCCCCCGCCTCTTTGGCCGGTACTTTTCTTCTTTCTCTCTCCTTTTGGGCATTATGGTTTGCGGTCCAGGTACTGAGAGGTCATCACGTTTGTGTCTTTACCCACTTTCAGCACTCAGTTCTTATCCAGAGTGATCATTTCTAACTATCATTGCTGTAGTGGTCCCTTCTCAATCCCAACTGCCTTCTCCCTCAGCATTTGAGTAAATTGTATCTCTTCATGTGCATGAAAGATTACTAAGATGTTGTTACAGGTTAAGTGTTCTGTGCTTATAGTTTGTTAATCAAGGTTGATTGCTTTTCCAATTTGGTGTGCTACTACTGGTTTATCAGTGTTGTAGAGTTTGAGATGTCAGGAAGTCAGTATTTTTTATTGGAAAGGTACTGCTGGAATTTTTTTTTTTTAACTGGGTGATACCTTTGGGGTGTGGCTGTGACTGCCAGGGCTTCCGGAAGTACAGGGGAAGTGGGGCGGTGGTGGCCCATCTCCACTCTGAGAAGGCCTGGACATTTCAGCGAAAAATCCCCCATTCCTGAATTTTCAGTGTTAAGTTCTGTCCTGAGATGATAGAGTTTGGCCAGGGACATGGCGGTGATTTTGGATACACGTCACCATTTAAAAGTTGAACCTAGAGTTCGCTTTGTCCTCAGTCTTTGGTAGAATTAGGTCAGTCAGCATCATTTTTCCCAAACTGATCGCTTGTGGGTGCCTCAAAGTGTAGAGGCTGAATCATGAGATTTCAGCCTGGATCTGACCCCAGGGACCTCACGCAGGCTGAGGCCCTTTCTTAAGTCCTGTCTGGTGATGCCAAAAGGATCTTGTTTGTCCTGACGACAAGAAGTCTGAATCCTGCCTCAGCCGGTTACTAAGTATATGGCGAAGTAATTCATTTATCCCTTCCCTCAGTTTCGTTAATGGATCAGTGTGTGAACGGAGCAAAATGTGTGTCGAAAGTGCATTCTTGGGAGTGCATTAACCGTTTTCTTTTGGATGAGACAAAAATATAATATACAGTGCCTCCACGGTAACTGTCTACTGTGACTGCGTTGTACTGTTTTCTGGCAAAATCCTCGTCTCACAAACCTGGGTCTTTCTTTGCTTCCACACCCACTCCAGCTGTCAGGTTCATGAACTGTGCTCCTGCTGTGTTCTTTGGCATGTTCCCTCTCACATGGCTGCTCAGTGCTTGCTGTCTGGTTAGGAGTAAACCAAAGAGAAATGTTTTCCTTTAAGTCAGTGTCTCCTAAAGCAGGCATGATCATGCCCGGGAGGGCACTGGAATGATTTGAGGGGCATTGGAATAGCCAGGAGAGCCATGATAGCCTGGGTGCAATTGGTGTGGGGGGTGGCTCTCTGTTTATCCCTGAAGGTAGGTATCTAGGGGGCCACTGAGTATTTTATTTTTTTGGAAAGAGGGCGGTAGGCCCATACGTTCAGGAACTTCTGCCCTGAGTCTTTTTATGTTCTCTGGCAAAGGGTGCCTTCATGCATTTTTGCTGTTGTTTCTGATGTTGGGCTATACCAGGCGGTGCTCAGGATTTACTCCTGGCGAATGCTCAGGGCTCACTGTGGAGGGGCTGAGGATTTAACCTGCTTTGGTCGTGTGTCAGGCAGATGCTCTTCCTGCTGTGTGATCTCTGAACACCCTCCCTCTCCCTCCCCCCTTCTTTTTCTTTTGTAGATGAAGGTTGAGGAGGAGCTTGGTGGAACAGATTTTCTGCTAAAGGCTGGAAGGCTTGATTCAACCCAGACCAAGGGTCCCCTTAATCTGGGGGTTTGAGGAGTGTGAACTGAGGCCTGGGTGCGTGTTGGATTTGTTCTTCACTGCATCGTTGGCATCTAGAACCTTGCTAACTTTGGCACATTAAAATTCAACTAGTATTTGCAGAATGAATCCGTTTTTGCTTTTGATTTTTTGGGCCACACTTGGTAGTGCTTAGAGCTTACTCTTGACTGGCTCAGGGGTCATTTCTCATGGTGTTTGGGGACCGAGTGCAGTGCTGGGGACATAACTGGGGTCAGCCTGGTACAAAGCCAGTACCTTAACCCTTGTGCTCTCTGCCAGCCTCTTACTGAATCAATTTGGCTGAATCCCTTTTGCAACAAATGTATATCATATGTATGTAAACTGCGTGTTTGTTACTACAGCAATACTTTGTCATCACTCAAAACTTACACTGTCAATTATACAGTCTTTCAGGAACATAATTTGTTAACATTAAAAATGTGCATGTGTCGCCATTACTCATTGCTGCACTCAGTAAATAGCTAAGATGGGGAATGGACCCAGGTGTCCAAAGACAAATGAATGGATTGTGAAGATGTGGTACAATGGAAACTATGCACCTGCTAGGAATGATAAAATCATGCAGTTTGCTGCAAACGGGAAGATGCTGTGTTTAGTGAAGCAAGTCAGAAGAAGAAAGACAGACATGGGATGATCTGACTTATCTCTGATATATAGAATATTGAATGAGGAAATGTATTGAAGTCAAGGGTGGATGCCCAGATCACCCTTGACTCTGGTGTTTGGAGAGGAAGACAGAGAAGGAAAGAAATAATGCTGAAGGTGGCGGAGAAGAGAACAGGAAGTAATGGGTAAACAGGCATCAGGACTTCGGTTATACTGGTGATATGGGTGAGTGGTATAGCCATATATCTAAAACACAGGACTCAGCAACACTGAAAACATGAGGCTTAAGAACTGGAACTTGTGCCTGTGAAGTTGACAGGTAGGGGGATGGGTTAGGGGTAAGAAAAGAATATGGAAATACTGGTGGAAGGAAGTTGACACAGATGGTGGGATTAGTGTTGAATACACACACACACACACACACACACACACACACACACACACACACACACACACACACATATATATATATATATATATATATATATATATATATATTTGCTTTTTGGGTCACACCAGCGATGCTCAGGGGCTACTCCTGGCTCTGCACTCAGGAACCACTCCTGGCGGTGCTCGGGGGACCATATGGGATGCTGGGGGATCGAACCCGGGCTGGCATAGGCCGGCTGCAAGGTAAACGCCCTACCCGCTGGACTATCGCTCCGGCCCCCAAGTGTTGAATATTATATGCCTAAATCTCAACTCAATAACTTTGTAAGTCATGGTTCTTAAACTAAAAAAATTGTTAAAAACCCAAAAATGTGCATGTGCTTTGTTTAACACATGCCAGAGTTCACCCATTTAAAATCTGTGACTCAGAGTTTTTAGCGCATTTATTGCAGAGTTGGGTAACCACCACTGAATTGAATTCTTGGCATTAAGAAAGAAGTCCTGGGGCTGGAGGCGATAGCACAGCGGGAAGGCGTTGCCTTGCACGCGCCGACTTGGGTTCGATCTCCAGCATCTCATATGGTCCTCCGAGCACTGCCAGGAGTAATTCCTGAGTGCAGAGCCAGGAATAACCCCTGAGCATTGCCGGGTGTGACCCAAAAAACAAACAAACAAAAAAGAAGTCCTGTGTCCATGAACAGTTACAACCTGTCTTAGCCTGGGCTGCTAGAACAGAACAGTACACTGTGTCTGACTTGTGACAAAAATTTGCACTTCACAGATCTCAGACTGGAAGTTGAATATCAGAGTATCAGGGTACCAGCTGGGTTGGGTCCTGATTGTGAATCTCCCAAGGGCCCCATATCCTACTATCACAACTTGGGAGGGAAAGGGTTCCGACATTTGAGTTTTCTTTGGGGAAAGAAGATAGACATTGAGTTAAGAACACTTCTCATTTATTGCTTTCCATCACTATGTCTAGGCACCATATGCTTTGTCTATAGATTTGCCTAGTCTAGATATTCTTCTAAGTGGGATTTTTTTTAAACGAGTTCTCACGATCTGTGGAATACAGCGAAGGCTGTACAAAGATGAAATTTCATAGCAGTACAGTCCTACATTCTGTATCACTGTATCACTGTCTTCCTGTTCATCATTGATTTGCTCGGGCGGGCACCAGTAGCATCTCCATATGACCTGTCTCATGCAAGTAGAGCCCAAGGGCACCTGCTTGCTCCAGGAACATAAAGAGCCTCAAACCATTCCATCAGGTCATGGGAATGAGTCCTACATTAGGGAAGAGAAAAAACTTCAAATCAGCAACCTAAGCACATGTTTTAAACATCTGGAGAAGGAATGAGAAATGAATTCCAAAACCAGTAGAAGGAAGGAAATAACAGAGACAAGAACAGGAATCAGTGATGCAGAAACTAAGAAAAATAATACAGAGTCAATGAAGCGAGGATCTGCTTCTTGAAAGAGTTAGCAAGTAGACAAACCTTTGGCTACACTCATGAGGAAAAGAAGAGAAAAGGCCCAAATAAATTGGATCATAGATGAAAGGGGAGAAAATTACAGCAGACCCCTCTGGAATTCAAGATCATTAGAAGTTAGCATAAAAATTTTACACTGTTAAGCTGGAGAACCTAGAAGAAATGAACAGATTCATAGAATTCTGTGATCTCCCATAACTGTAAGGAGGAAATTAAAAATTGAACAGGTGAATCATAAGGAAACTGAAATAGTAATTAGGAATCTTCCCAAGAACAAAAGGCTGGTCCAGATGGGTTCACTTGAGTAAATGGAAAAGTATTCCATGTTCATGGATGAGAAAAATCAATATTATCAAAATGACTATCTTACCTAAATTATTATTCAGAGCAATCCCCATCCAAATTCTGAGGACATTCTTCAGAAACTTAGAATGGAACTTAGAACTTCAACCTAACTTGAAGCTATACTATAAAGCTATTGTAATCAGAACAGCATGGTGATGGACTAGTGTGGATAACTCTGACCAGTAGGTTAGCTTTGAGTACCCAAAGACAAATCCCCAGATACATGGTCAGTTAATTTTCTACAGAGGAGCTGAAGTAAAGAATGCCTCTACAACAAATTGTGTTGGGCAAACTGGATAATCACATGTTAAAAAAAATCATTTTGAGGTGCCGGAGCGATAGCCCAGCGGGTAGGGCGTTTGCCTTGTATGCGGCTGGCCTGAGCCTGCCCGGGTTCGATCCCGGCATCCCATATGGTCCCCTGAGTGCCGCCAGGAGTAATTCCTGAGTGCAGAGCCAGGAGAAACCCCTGAGCAGTGCCGGGTGTGACCCAAAAAGAAAAAAAAAAAAAAAAAATCAGTTTGAATCCATTTTTCACACTTTACACAAAAGTCAGTTCAAAGTGGATCAAAGACTTTGAGATCAGACTAGAATCCATAAATACACTGAGGAAAATACTGGAAGCATGCCCCAAGATTTGGACCTTAAAAGGTATTTTCAGTGATATGATTCCCTTGACAAAGGCAACAGAGAAAAAAAGAAACAAATGGTACAGCATCAAATAAAAAATGTTTCTGAGGGTCAGAGTGATACTATGAAGGGTAAGGTGCTTGCCTTGCATACAGCCTTCCTGGGTTTGATTCCTGGCATCCCATATGGTTGGTCCCTGAGCCCTGCCAACAGTGATCCCTGAGTTCATGGCCAGGAATAAACTGGTGTGCATTCCCAAAACAGAATTTTTTTTTTCCAGCTTAGTAATGTTTGGGCTAAAATGAAAGGGCACTCAATTTAATGGTAGAAAATACTCACTTTTGTTACATCAGATAAAGTGTTAATATCCAAGATATATGAAGTACTCAGAAAGAACAACAAAAGCCCGAAACCTTATAAAAAATGGAAGAGTAAATGAGCAGAAAATTCTCTGAAGAGGAGAAAGGGATGCCAGTAGGTACATGAAAAAGTATTCCTCTCATCAGAGAAGTCCAAATCAAGGCAACACTGAGGTGTCATTTTTTACCAGTGAGAATGGCACGTGCTGGAACAAAACAAAACAAAACCTGGAAACAATCCGCATTGGCAGGGATGTGGTGAAAAAGAACTCATTTAATGCTGCTGGGAATGCTGTTGGGTTCACCTATGAAAAAACACAGTAAGATTTCTTAGAAAAGTAAAGAATAGAGATGTCATGTGACCCAAAATCCCACTTTTGGGCATCTGCTCCCAGGACACAGAAACATTTATTCAAATGGACATACACACTATATTTCATTTAGTACATTTAGTACATTTCATTTAGTACAGCATTTAGTACAGCAGCAAAGCTGTGGAATCCTTGGTTAAAGTGTCCAACAGGGGCTGGAGCGATAGTCCAGCGGGTAAGGCGTTGCATTGCATACAGCTGACCCGGGTTCGATCCCCAGCATCCCATATGGTCCCCTGAGCACTGCCAGGAGTAATTCCTGAGTGCAGAGCCAGGAGTAACCCCCTGAGCATTGCCGGCTGTAACCCACAAAGCAAGAAAAAAAAAGTGTCCAACAGATGAGTGGATAATAAAGGCGACTCTTTCTCTCTCTCTCTCTCTCTCTCTCTCACACTCACACACACACACACACACATACATACACACTCTAGAATATTATGCACTTC
This sequence comes from Cryptotis parvus, assembly GCA_021461705.1. Taxonomy (NCBI): domain Eukaryota; kingdom Metazoa; phylum Chordata; class Mammalia; order Eulipotyphla; family Soricidae; genus Cryptotis; species Cryptotis parvus. The sequence goes on along the minus strand of JAJIBD010009953.1, from coordinate 10,742 downwards.
AGGGAACTTGGCTGCAACTTGGATAGTACTGGAGAATATCATGGTAAGTGAAGTCAGAAGAAGGACAGATACTGCATGATCTCACTTATCTGTGGTATATGGATTAATAGTGAGAATTCAAGGTAACACTCGAGGTGGAGATACCTAGGTTCCCCTTAACTTGTGACTGTAGAAATGAGAATAGGGGCCAGAGTGATAGCCCAGTGGGTAGGGCGTTTGCCTTGCATGCGGCTGACCCAGGTTCAATCCCCGGCATCCCATATGGTCCCCTGAGTACTGCCAGGAGTAATTCCTGAGCAAAGAGTCAGGAGTAACCCCTGAGCATCGCCGGGTGTGATCCAAAAAAAAAAAAAAAGAAAAAAAAAAAAAAAGAAAAAAAAAGAAATGAGAACAGAGAAGGAAAGAAATATAGGAAGGAAGAAAGAAGAGGCAGACTTTGATTTGCATCTCCCTGATGATTATTTTGCTTTTTGGGTCACACCTGGCGATGCTCAGGGGGCTACTCTTGGCTCAGCACTCAGGAATCACTCCTGGCAGTGCTCGGGGGACCATATGGGATGCCGGGATCGAACCCGGGCCGGCCCAGGCCAGCCGCGTGCAAGGCAAACGCCCTACCCGCTGGGCTATCACTCCAGCCCCGAAAAGCAATTTTTTATGTGCCTTTTAGCCATTTTTATTTCTTCTTTGAGGTTGTTTCTGTTCATTCCTTTTCCCCATTTTTAGATGGCGTTGGATTTTTTTAAATCATATAAAGTTCTGCCAATGCCTTATATATCTTGGATAGTAAACCCTTATTAGATGGGTATTGGGTAAATAATTTTTTCCCAATCTGTGGACTGTCTTTGTATCTTGATCACTGTTTCTTTTGAAGTGTGAAGCTTCTTAGTTTAATGTAGTTTCATTTGGTTATCATTTCTTCTACTTGGTCCGTGGTGTTCATCTTTGAAGATGTCTTTAGCTTCTTTATCAAAGAGGCTTTTATTGTTTCCATATACCTTATGGATTCAGGTTTGATACTGAGATCTTTAATCCATTTTGATGTGATTTTTGTGCCTGGCATTAGAGGGAAGTCTGACTTTATTTATTTTTTTTTTTGCATGTAGCTGCTCAGTTCTCCCATCATCACTTGTTGAAGAGGTTTCATATTTGCTCCATTTCATGTTTCTTATTTATAAAAACTTTCGTCATATTCTGGTTTCTCTTCAGATCGCATAAATCTTTCGCCTTTTTTAAAACTGTGGTCGTCGTATATCTGAGGGTTGATGTTAGGATATTCAGCTCTGTCCCATTGATCTTCAAGTCTGTCTGTCTTCCAATACCATGGTATTTTAATTACTACCGCTTTGTTTGAAGTTGGGGAAGGTGATACCTCCCATCTTCTTTTTCCCAAGGGTGGAACCTATTATTCAACCAGTAGTAAACTTTCATATCAGTGATTTCAGCTCCCACCCCCTTTAAAAAGAGGGGGTGGTCATATCCAGCAGTGCTCAGGGCTTTCTCTTGACTCTGCATGCAGGAATCACTCCTGATAGACTGGGAACCATATATGATGTCGGAAATTGAACCCAGGTCAACTGCATACAAGTCAGGCACTCTACCTAAGTACTATCTCTCTGACTCCTGAATTTTGCTTTCTTGACATGTTTGTAAGTATCTGAATTGGTGCCTGGCTCAGGGAGCTTAATTTTTGTTGATAGGAATATTAACTGTGGTTACAGTAATGACAAAAACATCAGTAGATACCATTTTTGAGCATTTCCTAAGTGCTAAGGGCTTACATACATTGGCCAGCTTAATCTTTATGGGCACAGGTGTTATCCTCATGTATGAGACTGAAAATAAGACTATGAAAATAAATATTGTGCATTTTGCCACGTGCCACTGCATCCAGCACATGTTTGGCACACAGAACACTGGCTTAAATGAAGGAATGAATGAATAACCTTGCTGGAAGGTCGCTCAGATCTTAGAGCCAGAATTCCGCCCCGAGCCCGGGCTGTTACCCTCTGCTGGTTGGCCTCCCTGTTCACTCAGCTCCTGGCCCTGCTTGGCGGCGGCCTGCTGATTGTTGTGGGTGACTCCAGCGCTAACTCATCTTCATCACACATGTTCTCTCCTAGTGCCCTTGTCCCCAGTCTGCCAGATAACATCAGCGCCACTGCAGCTCTGGGAAATGGTGGTAAGTACCTTTAGCTGGGTCTTTGGTAAAACTTTGGGAACTAGATCCCAGACCTTGAGGGGGCTGGGTCTGGGCTTTGAGGTGGGAGTAGGGGGGTCTGGGGGGTTGAGCCCACCCTGGCCCACTGTGTTCCTGATGGATGGTCAGTTCTGACTTGTGTATGGCTCTGCTGTTCACCTTTGTAAACATGAGAATAGAAGAGTCGATAATTCCTTTACAGGGCCTGCGTTGGGGTTCATTCGTCACCCCCAGCTCCTCGGGGTCCTGTTTGCTGCACTGTAGCAGGGCCTGGAGCAGGCTCTGAATGGGAGGCACGTGGGTGCTCCTGGGCTTGGCTGCCCAGTGGCCGGAGACCACTAGCTGCCATGAGAGCTGCTGTGCACCCAGGATGCCTTGGCAGGCTGCTGGATTCTGTTTGCGGCTGAGCCCTGGCGTTCCCTCCCGGCCTGCCCCTTGGGGACAGGTGACTGGGGAGACCCCAGGAGATGCCGCGTGGGAATGTGCAGCTGCTGTGTGCGGGCTGGAGTGTGAGGAGGCTCCGGCTTGCAGCTTGGGCTTGGCTGAGCATCCCGAGTGGTTTGTTTCTGTCACAAGCGGATGCTGCCCTGCGCATCTGGGAGTTTCTAATAACCGCCTCTGGTGAAGTGGTTTAGAGCTGTTTGGCCTCGGCTGCTTCTGTCTTCTCCAAGTGGATAAGCTGTGTGCAGAAGGAAGGCGTCTCCCTGGCAGGAAGCCTTCGTGTCCCAGGGCTGATTTCTATGGATTTTAGCCTGCACCTTTGGTTTTGCCTTTGTTGTGAACTTTGGATACAAAATTCGGCAGTTCTGGTTTCTAGCCTTCCTGTTCACCCAGGCCGTGAGAAGCGGAAAATGGAACGGCTGGTTTCTTGGTTCTTGGTACCTCTGCTTCCTAGCCAGCTTCTGGGCTAAGCATGGTCACGCCACTGCAGACCGGTTCCAGCCAGACCCACAAGTCAGACCTCGCCACCGCCCTTGGTGTTGTTGTCAGTGTCTCTTGCTGTCAGTGCCGTGGCCTGTGGCTGGGCCTCACATCTGCCAGACGTGCTCGTGCCTCAGGCTTTGTGTTTCACCCGGGTTGTCGCCGCCTCCTCTTCCAGCCTGCCAGATGCCCCTTTCCCTTGAGGCTTCCTGCACTGAGAGTGGCCTCCGCCTGTTCCCTTGCACTTCCTGTCCCGAGGCACCCGCGCAGCTCCTCTGCACAGACCCTGCCGGTGCCCTCTTGTTCTCTTGTGCCAGTCTCTCCTCCCGGGAGCGGCAGCTGCCTTTCGCTCTGTATCCCACTGAGCCTCAGGGGGGCAGTGCCCTGGAGCAGAGGCCCCGGGCGAGTGTCTGTTCATTTTCTCAGCACCTCAAAGGCACCACGCCAAACAGCCTGTGTGCGTCTCTGTCTTGCCCACTGGGCCGGAGTTCCTTGGGTGTGGGCTCCACAGCTCTTTGGCCCTCGTTTCCCTGGCCGTGCTCCCCATGCAGTCGCGGTGGAACAGACGGTTGCGGAAGCTGTGGAAGGTTTGGGTATTGGCAGAGGCTTCGGTCACCTCAAGCAGCCATCGGCAGTCCCTGGCCCTGCTGCTTTTGCAAATCAACCGTTGTTGGAACACAGCTTCCCGTTGCTGTTGCTGCATTGTCTGTGGCTGTGCACGAGAGTGGACTAATGGTGACAGATCTGCGGCATTGCGGATGGCCGCAAAGCCGAGACTATCCGTTGTGTGCGGCCTGTAGACGAAGCCTGCCAGCGCCTGCCGCCAAGCCAGGGAGATGCTGTCTCTCTTAATGGCCCCACGGATGAGCCGGCGCCCGCGTAGCAAAATAAGGGCTGGACCAGTGGCCTGGAGGCACATGGCAGACCAGGTCTGTTTGCCATCTGCCCAGTGAATTGTATGGGTTTATCCTCTGACACGTACACTGTTACGTGGGGGCTAGTTTAAGTAAATGTCAAGGAAATAGGATGCTGTAGATGAGAAGTTCCTAAGCTTACTGGGCTGACCTCCTGCTTTTCAGGAAAAATAATTACTCAGTGCTTCCCTGAAATCTTCCTTTTATTAAGTGATTGAAAAATGCCTCCCAGTTGCACCCAAGTCTACCATCATCTTCTGGATTATTCTAGCAACCCTCCCACCCCCCCGGGAAACACAAGTTAGAGTCCACTCGATTTGACAAAGAATGCTCTGGACACTGCTGATGGGCTTTGCTCCTCTGGGCCCCTGTCCTGCCCCGGTGCTGCGCCGCTCTGCGTCCGTGATCCCTGTCCAGCCCCGGGCGTGCTGAGCAGTCTGCGCGGCGTGATCCCTGTGCAGCCCCCGGGCGTGCTGAGCAGTCTGCGCGGTGTGATCCCTGTGCAGCCCCGGGCGTGCTGAGCAGTCTGCGTGCGTGATCCCTGTGCAGCCCCTGGCGAAGTCTGCGCTCGTGATGCTTCCCTTTATCCCTTTTCTCTTCATAGTGCTCCCAGGGGTGGCAGAAGAAAGCGGTGTCTCCCCACCAGAGCACGGAACATGAAGGACTTTGAAAATGTAAGTGCGGATCCCGACTGTCATCCCGAGCAGACCACGTTTGCCACCACTATGCGGCCAGCCTGGGAGGGGGCGGGATTTTGGAGAGGGGCCGGATGGGACCGCGGTGCCAGGGTAGGCCGGGTGCCACGCCTCGTGCCCCTTCTCTGGCGACTGTCCATGCTCCGCTGCTGCCCTGCGCACACCAGCGGCTCTGGTTCCTGACAGGAGCAGCAGTTTGGTGTATTTCTGGGGTCCCAAATGGGAGGCGCTCATTACCTAAAGGATCTTATTAGCAGTTTAAGGGGTCCTAGCATGTGTCGGGGCTTTCCTGTATTATAAGGCACATGGTTTATGGTTCCCTCCAGTCTTTGTCACAATTCTTTGAGGTTATTTTGTACAAATCCCATTTTAGGGCTCTAATGGTTAGTAGAGAGAGCTTTGCCACGAGATGCTCTGTGGGCCGAGAGGTGTGAATCCAGGTTTTCTTTTCTCTCTCTCTTTTTTTTAATTGTCTACTGTGCAGTAGACCATTACAAAGCTGCCCATGATTGGGTTTCTTTTCTTTTTTGGGGGTCCTACCGGGCCATGTTCAGGGGTTACTCCTGGCTCTTGGCTCAGGAATTACTCCTGGAGGGGCCGGAGCAATAGTCCAGCGGTAGGGCATTTGCTTAGCATGCAGCCGACCCGGGTTCGATCCTCGGCATCCCATATGGTCCCCCACGCAGTGCCAGGAGTGATTCCTGAGCATCGCCAGGTATGACTCAAAAAAGGAAAAAAAGAATTACTCCTTATGGTGCTCAGGGGACCATATGGGATGCCTGGGATTGAACCCTGGTCGGCCGCATGCAAGGCAAACGCCCTACCCGTTATGCTATCACTCCGGCCCCCGCTATTGGGTTTCTGTCATAAAGTGTTCCAACACCCATTCCTTCACTGGTGCACGTTTCCCAGCACCAGTATTCCCGCTTCCCCTCCCCCACTCTGCTTCTGCTGCAGACACCGCTCCTCATTCCTCTTTCACTCCCTCTCTCTGTCTTTCTATGTCTGACTCTGTCTCTCTCTATCTCTGACTCTCTCTTTCTCTCCTTTTGCGAGTTGTAGTTTGCCATACAGAAACTGAAGGGTATCATGTATATCCCCTTACCTACTTTCACTACTCAGTTCTAGTCTAGTGTTACTATTTCCGACTATTATTATCAAATTTGTCTCTTCTCTGTCTTACCTACCCTCCGGCCTCCCGCACGTGAATCCAGGTTTTCAATGGCTGTATAACCGTTTGTCTCTCTGAAGTGTCTGCCTGCTTGCATCTCCCCATCCCCCGAGGGCCCCTCCATTCACAATACAGACCCCCCAGAGGGTCTGGGCTGGGGTACAGGGGGTGAGATTCTTGTGCCTCCTTTTTCTGTACAATGTAAAGAACACAGCATTGGTAAGTACTGGGAGACCAACTTTGTTTTTGTTTGGTTTTGAGTTCTAACCGGCAGTGCTCAAAGGTGATCCCTGGCTCTGTGCTCTGGAGTCACTCCTGGCAGTGCTCAGGGGGGACGATATGGATGCTGGGCATTGAACCCTGGTCAGTCAGGTGAAAGGCAAGTGCCCTCCCCGCTGGACTATCGCCTCCGGCTTGCATTTTGTTGGCTTTTCCTTTGTGGCTGCTGACTTGTGAGCAGCGTGGTGCCTGGGGCTGCCTGGTGATGACCCTGGAGTGGCCCCTGAGGAGAGCTGCCCGCCTGCCTACTGTCCTCTCTGGCATCGCCGCTCATCTGTTAGCGGAGGGCGTTGCTGCTCAAGTCATCGGGAAATAAGATTATTTTCCCAATTCCAATTCTCCTTAGCAAGTTACCTGTGCAGCGCTCTCATTTATCACGGGAGACTCAGACCCGTCTTCATTTGTAACCAAATGGAATCCAGACTCTTCGAGGCGCAGGAGATATTTATCAGCCAGAAGACGGAGGACACGGCGAGGCCGGTCCTGCAGTCAGGTTCCGCTGTCCCCCCCTCGTCCTCCCCGAGGGGAGCAGTCTGTCTCTGGATTTAATTTAGAATACTCATTACTGCTAATAGTCATCTGCAAAACCACCAGCGACCCATTGAAGAAACGACTTGTCAGATCTCTAATGGAAACAAGTAATTTCTGAGCTTTGCGTTGTTATAATTTCAGCTGTACAACGTGATTGGTGCTGTGGGGTCTGGGGCCTCCCGACGAATGAGATTTGATTATTCCATGGCGTGGGTAATTAAAATGCGTTCTCCTGTTAAGTAGTTGTTCCTGTTTTATCATACGAGGAATAACAGTGCCTGTTTATTGAGCTCTTGTCCTGCGCTGGGCGTGTTAAGGGTTCTTTCTGTTCTTCTAAAATATGACTTGAGCTCTGTAGGAGACAGACTTACTTAATTCCGAAGAGTACAATATTGGTTTTTATTTATAGATTAAAAAAATAGTTGACAGAACCTTATAATTTTGGTTTCACATTTTATTGTTGGCTTTTTTTTTTTTTTTTTAGCTTTTTGGATCACACCCAACGATGCTCGGGGTTACTCCTGGATTTGTACTCAGGAATTACTCCTGGCTATGCTCATTATGGGATTGAACCTGGGTTGGCTGCATGCAAGGCAAATGCCCTAACTACTGTACTATCCGTCCAGTCCCTGTTGTTGGCCTTTTGAATGGGGGGGAGGAATCCCAGAATTGAATCCAGTTGTTTCTCATTACTGGAATGAAATTCAATTGTCTTTGGAGAAGCCGAGGGATAAGGATAGGCTGAGTGAGGGATGCAGGAACCTCTGCGGCCTCCAGGCCACGCCTTCTGGACCAGACCACCTGCCCCGCCACTGCAGGTCACTGGGCGTTGGCTGGTCGCTGGGCTTCTCTGTATTTGGTCTTTAAAATAGTGGCGGGTGTGGTGTTGGGGCATCCTATGCTCAGATCTCTGTTGACAGCATTGTACATCACAGAGCCCAGATAAAAACTGTAGTTTCTGTGCCAGTTCGGCGGTGGTGGGGATTGTTGAGGCTGAGTGAGGCATGTGTGCCCGGTGTGGCTGGCCGCCAAGCCCTCTCTGACCGCCGCCTTATTGTATTGTCGGCTGTGCCTTTCTCACTCCCCCCTGGATCTCGCTTTCCCATGCTCACAGACGTGCTCCATGACCCACATACTGCTTTTCTCAAAGGCGAGCGCACCTTCTCTGGGAGCGTGATTTAGAATTTATGTTTTATTCTTTATGGCTGTGGTCCTCTGGCTGCTGTTAGGTTTTTTATGCTATTAATATTTTTTACTGTAGCACTTTCGAGAGAAAAATTCTGCAGTTGAGACTGAAGTGACCACCCTGGTCTTGGTGTTTCCCTTCCGGTTCTTTATGAGTCGCTGGAGTTTTCGTTTAGCTCAAGCCAGCCGCCTGGTGTCTGTGTAGAGCTCACATAGGGCCTTACGGCGATGCTGGTGTTGGGGCGATTCTAAGCGTCAGCGTGCATGGTCGGCGGTGGGGATGGAAATACATACTTTTTGAAAACTGTTGGAGGGTCATCTTGGCGGTGACTGGGGACACCAGGACACACGGTGGTGCTCAGGGGCCTGGTGTCAGACCCACAGCCACACCTCGGCCGATTGAGCCACTCCTCCAGCTGCGTCCTCCACTTCCTGTTTTAAAAATAAGGGCCAGAGCAATAGCATAGTGAGTAGGGCGTTTGCCTTGCATTCGGCCAACCCAGGTTTGATCCCCAGCATCCCATATGATTCCCCGAGCACCGCCAGGAGTAATTTCTGAGTGCAGAGCCAGGAGTAACCTCTGAGCATTGCTGGGTGTGACCAAAAAAGAAAAAAAAAGAAAAAAAAAATGTGTTGTGCAAGGGGGGGGGGAGAGAGAGAAAGGGAGGGGAAAAAATCCACGGTGGGAGGGGCGGTGCCAGAGCAATGGGACAATAGGTTGGCGTTTGCCTTGCACGTGGCCAACCTGGCGTTGATCCCTTGCGCCCCACATGGTCTCCCAGCACTACCAGGAGTAGTTCCTGAGTGTAGAACCAAGAATTAACCCTGAACATTGTCAGGTGGGTTCCCAGACAAACAAACAAACAAACAAGCAACATTTAAAAATGTGCTGCCTGGAACTCAACCCGAGTCTCATACATGTGAAGTTCTACCCTGTGTCATGAGCCCAGCCTGGCCGTGCATGCTTTTGATTTTAAGAGGAAACTCTTGGTTTCCCTGGTGCCAGTCTCTGAGGGACGGATGTGTGAGTGAACATCAAGGGCCTCATGAGATAGTGGACTACAGACATCCCTCTGGTGTTTCTCAGATTGCACGTGCATTCATTTACAAATATTTTCAAATACATGCTCTGTGCCAGGTGTTCCTGGGCAGATATTCCGCAGTAGATTAAGAGAGTGTAAGTCTCCCTGCTAACTGGGAGTAGAGGAAATAGGTTCGCTGTAAAGATAAGTACAGGGTGTCTGGCAAACCAAGGAAGGGCTCTGAACTTGGCTGGGGGCATTCTGAAGGCCTTCCTGGAGGAGGTGAGTTGGGGTCTCAGGGAAGGGATTAATGAAGGCAGAGGATGACTGGGAAGCACTTAATTGCCTGTAATTGCATATTTATGTATGTACTTGTATAACACGGGTGGCTGCCTTGTCCCTACCTAGAACTCAGGATAAGCCTGAGGAGATGGTGTTGCAGGAATGACAGTGTGGCCTTGTATCACTTGTCTTCCTGTTGTTCATTGGTTTGCTCCAGTGGGCACCAGCAACATTTCCATACGTGTTGCTGTTGAGTGCAACTGTAGCCCAAGGGCATCTGCTCGCTCAGGAACGTGAAGAGCCTCAAACCATTCCTAAAGGTCATGGGAATGAGATCTATAATTGTTACTGTATATATATTGCTTTTTGGGTCACTTGATCATTTGATCACTTGACATCTCATTATTCATTGAATTGCTCGAGCAGGCGTGAGTAACGTTTCCATTTGACCCTATCACTTACCAGTGTAGCCCAATGGCATCTGCATGCTTCAGAAATACAAATAGCCTCAAATCGTTCGTTCAGGGTCTTGATGAAGAAGTCTGACCATCTTGTAGGTGGGGGGCTACGTGATCTTTTGACATTCTGTGGGATCCAGTCGGTAACGGCTCTAGTCCAGCGGTTGTCTCCAAATCACATTACATGTCCAGCCCATCCCTATACATTTTGGTTGCATAAGATTTTCTAAACCTAGAAATGTAAAAAGTGGGAAAAGAGTTGCTATCTCCCAGGTGTACCAGCTTCTCAGGCAAAGGTGGGGGCTGTTGTCATTGTTAAAGTACTTAACAGCTTAATCTACTTACAAGTTCTTAAGCCAAGATTCATTCTAATGAGATCTCTCTCTTCTATGTAAACACTGATAGAGAGTGTGGCAGTTACAGAAGTCTCCCTTGACTCTGAATGAGTATCTTCTGACTATTATACATCTACTAAGACTTCTATGTTATCTAGATTGGGCACAGCTCCTCTTTATACCCACTGCACCTAGCGTGGGACAGTTTTTACCAGGAGACTGCCACCCTGGCTAGTTGAGACTATCATTTAAGATGATAGGAAGGATCATACTAGTTTGCCCTCAAGCAGGAGAGAGTGTGACTCAATCAGTATACAGAGAATAAGATACTCAGAATCACCCTGGTGCAGTTAATAAATAAGAAGGACCTTGTAGGTACTACCTGAAGTTACATGAAACAGGGGCCGGAGTGATAGCACAGCGGGTAGAGTGTTTGCCTTGCACGCAGCCAACCTGGGTTTGATCCCCGGCATCCCATATGGTCCCCCAGCACTTGTATCACTTGTATCACTTGTCTTCCCGTTCTTCATCGATTTGCTCGAGCGGGCACCAGTAACATCTCCATACGTCCTGTCACATGCTAGGGCAATTGCTCGCCTCCAGGAACATGAAGAGTCTCAAACCATTCCATCAGGTCATGGGAATGAGGTCTATAATTGTTACTGGTATCTGGCATATCAAATACGACACGGGTAGCTTGCCAGGCTCTGCCGTGCGGGTGGGATACTCTTGTAGTACCCTCTCATCTCATG
>JAJIBD010009952.1:0-98980 GCA_021461705.1 Cryptotis parvus | reverse complement strand
AGATGTTATTTTCTTCGCCAACAAATACTGATAATGCTTGGCGTGGGTTTCCATAGTGCCAACATAGCCTGCTGAGGATTTTGTGTCTAAGATAAAGTCTGGAGCAATAGTACAGCCAGATAGAGCACTTGCCTTGCACAGGGCTGACCTGGGGTCAATCCCCAGCACCCCATATGGTCCCCCAGAACACAACAAGAGGACCCCCTGAAGGCAGAGCCAAGAGCAACGCCTGCGTTTGACTTGGTGTGGCCCCAAAGCAACAGCAGAAAGAAGTTGGAGGTTTCCAAAATGGCATCGCCTATGTATTAGCTGCTTACCTGTCTGGACAGTTTCAATAATTTCATTTCTCATGGTTTTGGTTGGCACACATGCAGCCCTGAGCTACAAGACATTCATCACCCTAAATCGTTCATAAAATAAGACAACACAAAGAATAAAATGGCTCTTGGTTTACCTCTCTCTAGTGCCAAAATCTGATTCTTTTAGTGTTTCTTTATGCTGTTCCACTTCTGCCTTTTGCTCTTCAATCAACCTCAATTTCTTGTGAATTTGCTCTCTGATTTTATTGAGCTTCCCAATGTCAAGGCGCATCTGATGGACTTCATCCTCTTTAGCCTGTAATTAGTGAGAAAGCATGAACCAGAGACAGTGTAAACAAAGGGCCAGTGACTGGATACTGGCAAACTCAGAACCAATCAAAGGCAATGCGCCCTGTGGCAGCTCAGAAGCTGTTGTAGTGGGTTAAATCAACTTACACTGGTTCTGAGAGAAATTTCAAAACTCTGTTGTTGGAATAAAATAGGTGGTGCGATAAAAAGCTAAATATGTCTCCAGATGTCACCGCATTGCTGACTCCTACAAGAATGCTGAGTTGTGTCTAGCATAAATAAACATATCAAATTTGCAGATCAATTAGCAGTTTTTAAAGACTCAAAAAGTGAACTTTCTCTGAAGGCTATTAAGTGCTATGTTATATCCAACACTCATTTGGATCCCTGTGTCCCATGGTGCAATTGTACATCATAGAGAAGGGGTCTTCCTTTCTCGTTGTAGGTTTGTACAAGGTGTATAAACAGGTGAAAAGGGCCACAATAAAAGGTCTACAAGATGGCAATGAACCCCAAAATAATTTCCCAAAGGAAAGCATGAGGCTTTTTCAAGTGAACTTCAACTTTTATCATTTAATTTGCTTTTAAAATGTTTTTACTCTTAGAAATTACTGGAAATGCAACCAGAGCTGCTTCTGCAAATTAAGGCTTGTGATCATCCCCAGAATTTAATAATGGAGAGACTGAATTTATGCTGAGATTACGGCTAGAGACAAAATCACCTTCATTCAGAATCTATTAACAAAAATATTTCATCTCTCAAGGTGCCCCGCCTGTTATCAAAAGAGGGAATTCATGACATAAGAATTTATTGCTTTAATTTCACCTTAGGAGCTAATACATTTTTCCTATGAAGCAGTCGTTTCATTTTTGCTTCAACTTACAGCATTCTGATAAAGAACACTTTTGAGTTAAGACCTTCTGGGCAGCTTTAATGGCTTCTCAGCCTCACATCCAACAGGGTCCAAATTAGTTGACCTAAGGTCCCTTTTGATTCTAAGATGCTCTAATTTAGTAGTTATCAATCCGGTCACTGTGACTAGATTTTAGAAAAAATCCCCAGAACTCTACCCGAGGACATGCCAAACAAGATACAAGCATACAAATAAATGTGTGTGCATGCATGCACACATGCCAGTACATGTACTCTCCAGGAGCTTCGCAAAAGGGCCTCTGCTCTGATGTATTATGACTCACTGCTCAAACGCATATACTATTTTTGAATTATCATTCATTCACGTGCAGTATTCTAATATAACCCACGGTAGGGTTTATGGGTTTATCAGAATCAAAGAGATCAATGGAAAGCCTCTTCTACTCAGCATGGAGCTGTATCATGTGCATCAAAGTATAAAAACTAAACTAATTTGCCAGCACTATTCTATTAGGACAGGAAAAAAGAGCAGGAAACCTGCCTTGATATTTATATTGGGCAGAAGTAAAAAAAATCATGGTTTTATATCCCCCCCTCTTCCCAGTCCACCTTCTCCATACAAGTAGAAAAAACAGAACTTGACTCCTTTGCTCTTTACTCACGATTGGTCTCTAGCTCTGGGGCAACTGGCAACTTGCAGGCTTAAGATTATAGCGATGAACCTCTGAGCTTGCTTTGGGGAAGCATTTGCGCTTTCATCTGATCAATAGCAGACAGTCTGCTTCCAGGTGTAAAGCAGCATGTAGATTTGTGCCTGCCCTTGATGTATCCAGATTACCCAACCAAAGATTCCACCCACGGAAGCCACCCTATATTACTAATAGTGAATGAGGGGAAAGAGCGGGAGGGGACCAGCGCGCAATAGGGTGACTACTTTGAGCTCCAACGCCTTCTGCTGGTTTTCCTGGGCTAGCTGCTCGCAAAAGCAAAACGTGCTGCTCATTTTCTTGCTGAAGTTTAGAATTTCTCAACTGAAAATGCTCCAGTTCCTTTTGCAGCTCTCTCATTCAGTATCTGGAAAGTGGAAAGGAGCTGGTTAGGGTTTTGAATCTGATTACAGTATCTGCGTATTGGTGCAGGAGGCCCTGCAAACCTCCTGGGGATCTCAGGAGCCGGGCTTTCTTTCGTCTTTCCAGAAATGGTTCTTTCCCCCCTGATGAAAGCACTACTGCACTCAAACATGATGAATGTTAAATGGGTGAGGCAAGTGATGCCTCCCAATGAATAACACAGTGAGTACCATTTTTTTCCTCTGAGAGCCTTGGGAAGTCTTGTTCACAGGTGGCGGATAAATATTTTAATGCCTGTTTGCCATTTGGCAGATTTTGCAGGCTTCGCATAAGGCAACAATTGCAATAATCATTCTAAATGAACTCGAGATTCAAAGGGGCTTTATCAGCTCTGGGGCTGCAAAGCTACATCTTCAGATGCAAATCCTGCATTAACACACCTCTGACGTTTTTGAAAAGGAACTGTTCACTAATACTAATGAAGAAACAATTTCCTTTTAATCCAACTTAAGTCAAAACCAGGGAACAGCAGTGAAGTGATTCATATCTGTATCTATCAGATTTTCCTCTTCTTGCCTTGACTATCTAAGCAGACATGGTTTTATAAAACAGGATCATTAGGAAGGTAGGAGTGGAAATCACTCCTATTGGCAGAATATTGGGAAGATGGGAGAATAATAAAGCAGTTAAAGGAAAAAAGAGAAGGAAAAATAATTTGGACAGTCATTCTAAAACAGTACATCCATGCCAGCAAACGTTAAGTACCCAATTTCTCATCGATAGATACTAAATAAAATATAGCCAGCTACCCTGAAATTGAGACTGTGTTTCACAAGAATCTTGATTATTGCTAGATAAAGGACAGGCATTTTATCTTGATGCCCAAAGCCTCTCAAATTTCATTGTCAAAGAAGACTTTTCTTGTGCATCTTACAGATTATGTATTATCTATGTAATTTCTTGCTTTATATAAGATTAATAAAGAAGCTGACAAAAAATATATGAAAGCTGGTATTTTCATATATTTTTAAATAGAAAAAATATTATATGACATGTCAATCCTTTGGGAACTTCCTATGATAAAATAGTGTTCAGAAACTATTTTTTTTAGTTACATGAATTGCTCCCTTAAGAAATGAAAAAAACCTAGAATTATTACTATTTTACCTGAGCTATCTTAAACTTCTATTATTGGGTAAATGTTTTAAATAACGCCATATTTTAAATTAATAAATACTGGTATAGTTTCCTAAACTTGAAACTTTAAAAAAATAATAATCACTTGTATCACACTTGTCTTCCCGTTGTTCATCAATTTGCTCCAGCGGGCACCAGTAACATCTCATACGTCCTGTCTCAAGCAAGTATAGCCCAAGGGCATCTGCTTGCTCCAGGAACAGGAAGAGCCTCAAACCATTCCTTCAGGTCATGGGAATGAGGCCCATAATTGTTACTGGTTTTTGGCATATCAAATAAAACATGGGTAAAACATGAGTAGCTTGCCAGGCTCTGACGTGTAGGTGGTATACTCTCAGTAGAAGGCTCTCATCTTGAGCATTTACTGATGAAACTCAAAGGGGAAAGATCATGTTCCTCTTGGGTGGAGCTCTGAGGAGCTATGGAGTCTGGATGTTGAGAATGACTGACCTCATGACGTGGGGATTGCCCTGGCTTCTTGCTAGGCTCACTGGGATGACGGGTTTCAGCTAGAACCTGCTTAGAACTGTATACAGTGTATAAATGTGAAAGATCCTTGGAAGGACCTGATCCTAACATCTAATACTATCTAAGACTGTCACACGGCTGCAGAAAAGCCGCATGCCAACAGGGCTGTAGGTCTGGCATGTCTCTCTTCCAGGGTAGCTGGCATGGAGGTGGAGGAATGGGTGGAGGAGTCCAAAAAAAATAATAATAAATCCATCAAAAATAAATCAAGTCAGTGTTATACAATGGAATATTATAAAACAGTAACAAAGATGAATGGTCTATTGAATTCTGTCCAGTATAACTTTCTACAATGGTATATTATCTATCTTCTCTCTACAACATATCTACTAGCCTCCTGTGGTTATTGAATACTTGAAGTGTTGCTAGTGCAACCAAAGAACTAAATTTATTTTATTTAAATAACCCAAATTTGGGCCAAGTGATAGTACAGAAAGTAGGGCATTTTGTCTTGGATATAGTTGACCCAGATTCTCTTCACAGCATTTCATATGGTCCCTCAAGCACCACTAGGAATGATTCCTGAGTGCAGAGCCAGGAGTAGTCCCCTGACAATTGCTGGAAATGGTCCCCCAATAAAGCAACAACAAAAAACAAAAAATTTGCTTAGTCATATATGGCTCATGGCTACCATACCAAAAAATCCAGTTCTATAACCATGTAGCACTGACATGAATAAATCTCATGGACTGAATACCAAATATCAGAAGTTAGACACAAATGACTATATTCTATATAAAGTTTCAACTCTATAAAGTCTGTTTAAATCCAGAAATGATCACTGGAGAGAGAGGGACAAGGAGAAGGCACAGGGGGCTTTTGTGGTGCTGTTCCTTAGGCTAAGTTTAGGTGACCCTAGATACAATGGAAAAAATTCATTGAGTGATATTTCTGTGACACTGTCCTCATCTATACAATTATCAGTCTAAAGAGATTAACCTATATAAGGTAGAAAAAAAGAGAAAGCATATATCTATATCTATAAGAGCTTCTCAAAGGCCAGAACCAGAGTATAGAGGGGAGAGCACATGTTGCAGGACACCTAAAAGCCTCTGCATCTGCCCTGGATTGCATTCTGCAGGTCAATTTGTAGATAGGGGAGGTAGTTTAAATGTGTCAGTTTATCTGACCATGTATTCTGTACTGGCTGGTATAAATATTCTCTCATGCTACCACAATCATCCTGGGACTAGCTAGATCTTACCAGCATATTTGCCTGGCAACGTTGGATCTCTAATTAGACCAGAGAGAAATGCTGTTTGCCTCCAAGCAAGCAAGCATGGCTCCCTGATAACTCAAAGGCAACTAAAATACAAAACTACCGTGGAAGTAGATGAGACTCGTGTGAAGGCTTGGAGAAATATTTAACTGGCATTAGTATTAGTCTTTGGTATAGAGACATGCCATCTCAGAAACCCCCTTCTCTACCCTATAAAGGCTTTTCCAGACAGATCTTGGCTCAAAACATTAGCATATAAAAGGGCCTACGTGAGGTGTTGGGAGAAATTACCTAAGGGCATTTGACCCTCCCTGCTTCCCATAATAGTGGGAGGTCTGAGTGCAGGAGTATAAAACTAGACTGCTTCCTCTCTTGATCTCTCTCTTTTGGGGCTTTCTTTGGGGCTTGCACTCTTCTTGGGAGTCTTGTCTTTGTCTCCTCTCTACAGGGCCTTAACACATGGTGGCTGCCACCTTGGCCTACATGTGGCTGGGGTTCTAGCCGGGAATCCTATGCACAGGGTTTTTCTATTGCTTCCTTGTATGCCTGAACCTGTGATAAGTAAAGCCTTTTAAAACTGCATTGGATTCCTGAGTCTTCATCCATTCTACACCGGCTTTGGAGGTAAAAAGAGAACTCACTTCCCAGCACTGTTGGGGACCCCAGTGGTGTCCCCGACAAGCACAATAGTACAGAGGGTTGCACACAGTCAACCCGGGTTCAATATCTGGCATTCCTTATGGTCCCTTGGGCCTCACTACAGTGATCCCTGAGTACAAAGCCCGGAGTAAGTCCTGAGTACTACCTGATTTTTTTCCCCCACCCTCCCCTCACCAACAAAGCCCTCATAACCAAATGCAGTGCAGGGTGTTTATAGCCTGCCAAAGAAAATTCAAGATGTTCCGACAGACCATGAAGAGGTTGTTACTTGTGTGAGTAACATGGTACAAGCGCACCTTCTGTTCTTTTCAGCTGCTGTTCCAGTCTCAGCAGTTCCTCCTTGCTCTTCTGCACATACTGTTGCAGGGCCTTGATTTCTGTCTGCCTGCTGTCCATGTCCGTCTGAATCTGCTTCAGCTCTTTCTCTAGTTTTTCCTTCTTCCGGGCCTCCCGGGAAGCTTCATTCTGACGTTGCTGGATCTCTTGTTGGAACTATGAATGGAGAAAGGACAGGAAGGAGATGAGCAATTCTCACTCAGCCTGCCCAACTTCCCCTTTCAGTTCTTTCTTTGCCAGGTAGCCATTAGTAGTAGTCTTCCCTGGGTGTTCAGCTACACACTGAGTGTTCAAACTTTTCGAGAACATACTGCATACTTGTTTCAGAGCTTTGACATATTGATGGTGGGAACAAATCCACCAATAATGGTTTAAAATCTAATTAAACAGGGGAAGCCTAGGGCTCTAGAGAAGTTACACAGAAAAATGATTAATCCAATGCTTCATCAATTGGAACTATATAAAATATAGTCCACCGCCCTATTTATGAAAAGATCTTTACATGTCTCTTAGACATCACTAAAGAAAGCTCTCTAATTTTATCTGGAAAGTCCCTGAAAAGTCCCTCTCTTATGACAGCTTACTTGTTTGTTTTTTCCTGGAGGCACAAGTATGTTTTACCTGTTAGACTTTTGGCTCTATATGGGGTTTCCTCACAAAGAGCCCAAAACACTATTTACACCATTTTCAGTGTCAGGACACACTGGCCTTCCTCGGGAAACTTTTCTTGAACCAAAACTCCAAGTAGTGCCTTGCTTAACTGACTTCCAACAGAGAACGTTGGCAAGAATGACAAGGCGCATGGCTAGTTATATCTGGAAAGTGAACAAACCAGAGAAACAAGCAGAACAGTGGCTGTTTCCTCTGTGCCTCAACAGGTAAGTGCCAGAGAGGAAGGAAAAGGGGAAGAAAGCCTGAGGAAGAACATGGTATCCTCCAACCATGTCCCTTCATGGCGCCTCCGTCTGCACCAAGCCCACCTGAGTGATGGCCTGCCTCGGCTTCCTCCTCGGTTTCGTTCAGTTTCTTGCTGCTGCTCAGTGCTTTGCGCCATGGCCTCTCGCAATTTCACCACTTCTGACAAAAGCTGGTCCCGCTCCTGGTTACTTCTTCCCTTGAACTTCAATAAATCCCGGATACTGAACGAGAACACAAGAATCAGGCCGCAGTTGCGCTCTGTTCAGGGTTCCTCCATTAACAGCTTCAGGCTCAGGTCAAGGATAAGCACGATTCAAGTGAGAAAGAGACAGTTTTCTAGGTCCTAACTGGAGAGCTGTTTGTGGGTTATTAACTGAATGTGAAAGTTCTGTAGCATTATATATAACATGTCCACTTTTCTGAATTTAAGAAATCACTGCCTCTCTACTACATATGTTTTTTGACATTTTTATGAAAATTCTAAAACCCGGACCCCAAGCTGGTAGCTGATTACCTCTGAGCAAACAGAAGAGATAGAAGAGGTGTGTGTGTGTGTGTGGGGAGGGAGGGTGTCAAGGGTAATTTTTTTTCTCTTGACTTTCCTTCACCTCTTAATTATTTAATCTGCTGCCATAAGACTATATTGTTGTCAGAAATATTGTAATTAACCTTGAGGAGATGTCAATTTAGGAAATTATTTGTTTAATATATCTACTGGAAGGTTATCATCACTGCTACAAAGTCTATAATGAAGCATAAACGTATGTATGATGATACACACTACTGCTGGTTTCCTGTCCGTTCACCCACAGAGACTGGTTTCTCCCACCAGGACACTATATTAAACATTCCAAGAACAAAGTTTGGAAAATCATTCATAACACCTTTTTCACTTTGGGCCATGGAGAAGGATTTGTGCTCATATGCGTTGATTTGAACTAGAAGCCAACAGTTCCCTGTGCATTGTGAAAATTATTACACATGATTTGGCCTCACTTCTGCAGAAGCAGCATCATGGATGTGGAAACCCTGTCGGATGTGCCTTATGCGGCTGAGATATTCTAGAGCGTGGCAGCTCTCTGAAAGCCGAGAAACAGAAGAGACCTGGCAGCTGACAGTCATCACATGGCTTGAAACAGTCAACTTGACAATATTTACTTATCAACAGCTTGGCTATAGCATAAATATTTAATAAGGAGCCTTCAAAACTATACTCAAGAAGTCAGTCAGAAGGAAAAGGATAGATACAGAATGATCTCTTGCATGTGGTGGGACTTAAAGATACAAGACAAGCTTGCAATAAAGGCCAAAAGCAACACAATGAAAGAACTGATCTACACAAGTGAGTGGAGGGGGCAGGTCTTTAGAAGAAGGGGTCTTGGGTCCTTGGGACAAGGAGGTGACTACACTGGTGAGGAGTTTGGTGCTGAATTCTGTGCACGAGTAATGTAAACCACTGAATCTCAACTGATTTTTTAAAAAATGTATTAAGCTGCACTCAAACTCTTCTCCAGAAACAAAACCTCAATGCTACGGTCACCATGGAGAGACAGTTACACCTGCCTTTCATTTCCTCACCACCAGGTTCCCACTGTCATTTAAACACACACCTGACTGAATCCATTTACTCACCTACCTCTTTTATTTTTTTGTTTGTTTTTTAAAAATATTTTATTATACCACCGTGATAATAAATAAATAAAATTTATTTGCCTGATAAATTTTCACGGCCATCCTAGGCTGCCAAAACAAAGAAGGACCAAAATGACTGTCTGTACTTTCAATGCACGTACGCTGGCATCAGAAGCATATATTGAGGATCTGATGGTGCAAACGCAAAAGATCAAGTACAACATCATTGGTCTGACTGAGACGAGGAGGCATCAGTCGCATCATGCTGAATTTGACACCAGAGAAGAATTGTTCCTTGGAACACACAACAAAAGAGGCATCGGTGGCGTTGGTGTCCTTATCAACATGAACATGGCCGTCAACATTGATTCATTTGCATGCCTAACAAACTGGATAGGACGATTACACTTGAAGAGATGTGGCCCACTGCCAGAAATTTCTATCTTCATTGTCTACCCACCAACATCCACATACAAAGAAGATGAAATTGAGAAATTCTACATGGAACTGGAGTTCTATAAAAAAAGATCACACCTCCTACAAGGTCATTGTCGGTGATTTTAATGCCAAGATAGGACCGAGAAGATTGGCTGAAGAACTCCACATCGGGACCCATGGCCTAGAATAGAACGAACAGGGTGAGAGACTATCTGAGTTCATCATGTTCAGCAAGACCATTAATGGGAACTCACAGTTCCATAAGGCTGAAGCAAAACGTTGGACATGAAAATCTCCTGGTGGACAGTTCCACAATGAAATTGACCACATCATCTTCAATCAACGGTTTTGTCTGACCAATGTTGCTGTCATCCCCAAATTCCAAACAGGATCAGACCACTGTCTCCCTTCGGTGCAAAATTCTACTTCACGCACTGGGGAGAAAAGGCTGCAAAGTTTAAGAAGAGAACTCCCAGAACAACCACCAACTGGGAACTCTTTGGCACCATTGCAGCAACATGGGAAGATACCATCATTGACGACATCAATGAAGAATACAACCGACTGGTTCAGCACCTCCATGATTGTGCAAAGAATGCCGAGAGAGAGAAAGACACAAAAGAACGCCTGTCTTCAGAAACTCTTTCTGAAGAGTTCATTCGCCAACGTGGCAAGGCCCGAGCCTCAGGAGACCAAATGCTAACGTCCAAGCTTGTAAAGTGGTGCAGAGAAGCGATAAAAGAAGACCTCAAAGACAGAAGAGCAGAAATACTGGAAGATGCAGCAGAAGCCAGGAAAAGCATTCGCACCGCCCGCCTGTCCTTCTTCAACTATAAGACCAAGATGACTGCCCTCCAATGCCCTGATGTATGTATCAAATCTTCCAGAAAGGCAATGGAGATTATCCATAACTTCTACTCAGATCTCTTTGATAGCCACGTCCACCTGCCCACACACCAAATTCCACAGGATGGATATGGCATTCCCAACGTTCTCCCTTCTGAAATCCGACATGCCATCTCGTCGGTAAAGAAGGGAACAGCACCAGGCACAGACAAAGTCAGACCCGAACACCTGAAGAATCTGCCGTCAGTACTCATCAATACACTAGCTCGGCTCTTCACACACTACCTGTCAGAATGCAAGGTGCCCTCCCAATGGAAGACCAGCAGGACAGTTCTACTGTTCAAGAAGGGAGACATTCATGACATCGGCAACTATCGCCCCATCTGCCTGTTGTCTGTCATCTACAAGCTGTTTACACGAGTCATCCAGAACAGGATTGGAAGAACATTAGATGAAGGACAACCATGTGAGCAGGCTGGATTTCAGAAAGGATTCAGCACAATCGACCATATCCACACAGTAACCAAGCTCATTGAGGTTTGTAGGGGAGTACAAGATGCCGCTCTGTCTCACGTTCATTGATTTACAGAAAGCCTTTGATTCTGTGGAGACTGAAGCAGTCATCGAAGGCCTAGCCAAACAGGGCATTCAAACCCAATACATCAAGATCCTTCGTGAGCTGTATTACGGATTCACCACCAGGATCTCACTATTCTACAAAGAAGTGATCATTGATGTCAAATGAGGGGTTCGACAGGATGATACCATTTCAGCAAAACTCTTCAGCGCCACCCTCGAGAACATCATGTGACAATTAGAATGGGAAGGAATGGGAGTGAAGATAGATGGTCGGCAACTACACCACCTCCGCTTCGCTGATGACATCGTTCTAATAACACCAAACATTAGCCAAGCCACACAAATGCTGGCTGACTTCGACCGAGAATGTGGAAAGATAGGTCTACAGCTGAATCTAAAGAAAACTATGCTTATGAAAAATGAACTAGTTCCAGGGGCCCCATTCACTCTCAATGGAACAAATATCTCTGAATGCAGCAGTTATGTGTACCTAGGTCGAGAAGTCAACATGATGAACGACCTAAAACCTGAGTTGCGCAGGAGGAAGAGAGAGAGGCATGGAACGCCTCAAAGGCATTGAAGAAATACCTAAAAGGACAAAGAACCTCCTGCTTCAGGCACATCTCTTTGACTCCACCATTCTCCCTGCATTAACATACGCCTCAGAGACCTGGGCCCTACGAAAGCAGGATGAGAATGCTATTCGGGTCTCCCAGAGAGGAATCGAAAGAGCTATGCTTGAAATATCATGCCTCACTCAAGTGAGAGAAGGAATCCAGAGTTCCGACCTCCGTCACTATTCCAGAAACAGGGACCATTTGCCAAAGCATCGAAAATCAGATGGACTGGACATGTAATACGATTTGGAGATGACCACTGGACTAGAGCTGTTATGAATGGATCCCACAGGATGTCAAAAAAATCACTTGACCGCCCACTCACAAGATGGTCAGACTTCCTTGTCAAGACCCTTAAGGAATGGTTTGAAGCTCTTCATATTCCTGAATCAACCAGATGCCATTGGGCTACATTGGCAAGTGATAGGGTCCAATGGAAATGTTACTGGCACCCACATGAGCAAATCAATGAATAACGGGATTCAAGTGATCAAGTGATCAAGATACCACTGTGAGATATACAGTAACAAAGATGTTCATGAGATGTTCATATTTGGGTTTGGGGCATACATTGTTCCAGCACTCATCCCTCCACCAGTCCCCATTTCCCACCACCTATGTCCCCGATTCCCTCGCCCCTCTGTGGCAGGTTTCTTAATTTCTCTCTCTATCTCTCTCTTTCTCTTTCCCTTCCCTTCCACATTGTGGATTACAATACATACATTAAGAGGTTGCCATGTGTATCTTTTTGCCTGTATTTAATACTCAGTTCTAGGTTGGTATCAGCACTTTCAACAATTATTAGCACACTGTTCCATTCTCTGTCTTACCTAGCTTCTGACTCCCACATGTTTGTGATAATTTTCACTTTTGACAAGACCTCCCGTTCCATGTTTCTCCTGACCCTGGATATTGGTATCATAATATGTACACATATATATATATGACATACATATATGACATACATATATATTTCATGCAAATAAATGCAGTCATTCTATATCTGTCTCTCTCTTTCTGGCTAATTTCACTCAACATGATCCTCTCCATGTCCATCCATTTATAGGCAAATTTCATAACTTCATTTTTCCTGTCAGCTGCATAGTATTCCATTGTGCAGATATACCAAAGTTTCTTTATCCAGTCATCGATTCTCGGACACTTTGGTTGTTTCCAGATTCTGGCTATGTGAATAATACTGCTATGAACATAAAAGTAGGGATGATGTTTCCGCTGCGTATTTTAGGCTTCCCAGGATATATTCCCAGGAGTTCACCTACCTCTTTAGAAGTAATTCTTATTATGCTTGACTTCCTGAGCAAGAAAAAAAGAGCCCTACACTTCTTTTTTTTTTCTTGTCTACTTTTTTTTATTTTTTTTAATTGTTTTATTATACCACCGTGAAACATACAATTACAAAGGTGTTCATAATTGGTTCTTGGTAATACAGTATTCCAGCACCCATCCCTCCACCAGTGCCCCATTTCCACCACCAATGTACCCCTCCCCTCCCGTCCCCCCACCCGCCTTAATAGCAGGTACCCCAGTTTCCTCTCTTTCTCTCTCTATCTCTCTCTCTGTCTCTGCATCTCTCTCCCTCTTATTTTACACATTGTGGCTAGCCCTGCAGATATTTAGAGTTTATCACTTAAGTCTCTTTGTGTATATTCAGTGGTGAGTTTTAATCTGCCATTACCATTTCCCATATTTATTAAAACACTGGTATCTATATCCTATTAATGAATGCAGTCATTCTATATCTGTCCTTTTCCTTCTGACTAATTTCACTCAGCATGATAGACTCCATGTCCATCCATTTGCAGGTAAATTTCATAATTTCATCCTTTCTGACAGCCGCATAGTATTCCATAGTGTAGATGAACCACAGTTTCTTTAGCCAGTCCTCTGTTCTCGGGTATTTAGGTTGTTTCCAGATTCTAGCTATAGTGAATAGCGCAGAGATGAATAAAGAAGTACAGATAGTGTTTCTGCTATGTGTTTTTCGGTCTCTAGGGTATATTCCCAGGAGTGCTATTGCTGGATCAAATGGGAGCTCAATATCTAGCTTTCGGAGGAATGCCCATATTGTTTTCCAAAAGGGCTGGACCAGTCGGCACTCCCACCAGCAGTGGATGAGAGTCCCTTTTTCCCCACATCCACGCCAGCACCGGTTGTTCTTGCTGTTTTGGATGTGTGCCAGTCTCTGTGGTGTGAGATGGTACCTCATTGTTGTTTTGATTTGCATCTCCCTGATGATTAAAGATGAAGAGCACTTTTTCATATGCCTTTTGGCCATTCGAATTTCTTCTTTTTTGGAAGCTTCTGTTCATTTCTTCTCCCCATTTTTGATGGGGTTGGCTGTTTTCTTCTTGTGGAGTGCTACCAGTGCCTGATATATCCTGGATATTAACCCCTTGTCAGATGGGTATTGGGTGAATATCCTTTCCCACTCTGTGGATTGTCTTTGTATCTTGGTCACCGTTTCTTTTGAGGTGCAGAAGCTTTTCAATTTTATATAATCCCATTTGTTTATCATTGCTTCCATTTGCTTGGTCAGTGGTGTGTCGTCTTTAAAGATACTTTTCGTTTCGATGTCATAGAGCGTTTCTCCTATGTTTTCTTCGATGTACCTTATAGATTCATGTCTGATATCGAGATCTAGAATCCATTTTGATCTGACTTTTGTGCATGGCGTTAGAAGGAGGTCTAAGTTCATTTTTTACATGTAGCTGCCCAGTTTTCCCAGCACCATTTGTTGAAGAGGCTTTCTTTGCTCCACTTAATATTTTCTGCTCCTTTATCGAAGATTAAGTGGTTGTATATTTGTGAGTGCGTTTCAGGATACTCAGTTCTATTCCATAGGTCTACGGGTCTGTCTCTATACCAATACCACACTGTCTTAATTACAACTAGAGCCCTACACTTCTTACCTACACACCTACTGATTGTCTATCCTCTTCCCGCCATCATCCCAGTCCCTGTACTTAGAACTCCGTTACAGCATGACTGTATGAATCAAGAAAGCATAAGGAAATCAAGGCAGCAATGAGATTCAGTCAGGGAAGCCTGAGGAAGTTATCCTGGTTCATGATTCCTTAGCAAGACATTTTGTGTCCCACACAGACTCTTCCTTCAAGAATTGCACAGCCTCTGGGTAGAGAAGCATATAGCAAAGCCAATACAATGTAATCAGTGCCACACAGGAGATGAATGTTGGGCTCCATGGTCACTCTCCAACCTGGTGACCAGGGAAGAGGTGGGGAAGAACTGGAGCAGAGATGCTACTGCTGATTAAGTGAAGGTGGTGTTCCCAATGAATCATGAAAGAGACATACTGTTCACAATGTAGGGAAGGTGGATCCCGAGGAGGGCAGATGGGTTTTGGGTGTTGGCCCATCGCCTCTGGGGGCCCCAGAAGCAGCTGGATGAAACTCGCCCATCACACTAGCCACCATTTTCACTGTCCGGACGCTGGGAAACTGCCTCACGACCAGATCAACAGAGCAAAACCAGTTCGAGCCCAGGTAGGCGGCTCCCAGAAGCGGGAATCACTGGGAATTCGTCAGATGGAGTCAGGGCTTGGCCATTCCCCTCTCCATTTTGTCCAGCCTGGTGGCCCCACCCAGGAGCTGCCCGGGGCCAGCATGCAGAGCTTCACAAGCAGCTGGGGAGGCTGGAACTTGGCTCGCACCAAGCCCAGCTGGCGATGGGATCCCGAGGAGGGCAGATGGGTTTTGGGTGTTGGCGATTGCCTCTGGGGGGTCCCAGAAGCAGCCGGATGAAACTCGCCCATCACACTAGCCACCATTTTCGCTGTCTGGATGCTGGAAAACTGCCTCACAACCAGATTAACAGAGCAAAACCAGTTCGAGCCCAGGTTGCGCTGCTGCTTGCGGCCTGCGTCCACTAAAATAGTGAAACAGTAATGTCTTTTAATGCACTGCATTCCACAAAGAGCAGGAAAGTTTGGTGGGAAGGAGATATAAAGAGGAAAGAAATGACATACAGAATCTGCCAAGTAGTTGAGGTGCGGGAGGGGGGGGGAGGTGGGGACATTGGTGATGGGAGATGGGTTTGGATGGAGGGATGCATGTTGGAACACTGTAGAACCAAAACTCTACATGAGCATCTTTCAATTGTATGTCTAAAATGGTGTAATAATATTTGGGGGAAAATAATAAAATTAAATTTAAAAAAAAATAAAAAAATAAATTACTCATGATTTGTTCTTATCATCTGTTAATTATCTATTTAAAATGATTTAAATAAAAGTCTATCCAACAATAAAAAAAAAAACCAATGTAGGGAAGGTGTTCCTGGCATACAAAAAGCCTATTCAAAAACATGGAGCCATGACAGGAAACTAGCAAGACTAAATGGGACAGATCTATAAAGCTCTGGGACTCATGTTCAAAACTGTAGGTTCTGTGTTCAGGTGTGGGAGGGTCCATGCAAGTCGAAGCATGCAGGTACCCCTTTCTAAAGCATCAGTCTGGAATGTGGCATGTGATAAAAAGAAAGAAGAGCATCTCCCTAAGAAAGACAGGGAGACCAGTTAGTGTCTATTACTAAATCCATCTTATCATGGGGCCAGACGTGAGACAGCCACCCTTGTCATGGGGAGAAGAGTAAACGATACTAAGAAGACTGAGCCAATAAGACACTGTTTAAAGAGAGGCAGAAATAATGAGGGTGAGATCTGGAGGGATAAATTGGATAGAATCTCAGGGTGAAAACAGGAGGGATAAATGGGATGGAATGTCACTAATAGGAGGGACTGAAAACCTGGGAAGAAAGGCAGATGACTCCCATCCAAACAACTTCAAGAGAAATAAACCCAATATCATTTGGAAACTGTAGTTCTGATCATTCTTTTTAAGACAGCAGCTTAATATAACCACCAATTAGGTGCTTTTGAGTATGTAACTTGTCACTTGTCTTCCCGTTGTTCATTGATTTGCTTGAACAGGCGCCAGTAAGGTCTCTATTCATTGAGAATGAGATCCATAATTGTTACTGTTTTTGGCATATCGAATCCACCACAGGTAGCTTGCCAGGCTCTGCCATGGCTCTGGGTTCATCCCAAGGGGGGCCCAGTCTTTTTCTATGTCAGACCATCAACCATCCAGGGCCCACAGGGTGGAGCCCTGGGTGTAGACAAGCCTGTCTCCTGTCTGCCACCTGCTCATACAGCCAGGCACCACAGTCACACCTGCAACACCTCAAGGGGCAGGGGCATTTTTAAGTATGACGAGGTAGTAAAAAGAAAAGCAGAATGAGAAAACTACCTTTTGGGACATAAAAGAGTACACAGTATCACAAAAAAAAAATCTAGGTCAGTGTTTTTCCATCTTTACTGTCCCCCCTTCCTGTCCATGTAGCCTTCCTTTCAACCAGTTGACTCCTTAATTTTGTGTTGTGGCTCCTATTTATACAGTTCTCATGGTGGTCCCCTTGGAATATCCTTGAGGACCACAGAGGATCCTATGGCCCCATCCTAGAAACACTGCTCTAGAGTCAGTGGCAATCCCCCATCTGCCTGTTGAAGAAGGCCTCTGTAAAAGCAAGTTCAATTTAGGAAGGTTGTGTCCTACTTGCTATCCTGGTCCATCGACAGTCCAGACCCTTGCTCCACCAGTTTGGTCAAGCTCACTATTTCTTCTCTCAGGGCAAGAATGGTGTCCTTCGCCTTTTGTTCTTTATCATAGGCCACGTCCACCATCTTCCAGGCCTTTTCAATTTCCTAGATGGGTCATGGGATATTAGTTAGAAACATCACACAAGGATGGAGATGCAAAATAAATAAAAATGAGAGAATAACAGGTGAGTGGTTATTTCTAGAAGGCAAGTAGATATATCATTTATTATGCAGAAAACCTACATTGACTTATTGAATTTTCACCATGAACTACTAAATAGCAGTTTTAAAGAGGGATGCTGGCAATGAGTATTTTTTCTTTGGTTGGTGAGTGTAGCCACAGGCTTACATACTGAAGCGAGGAGACTGTGTCTAATAAAGATGTAAAGATAGGTTTACAAAAATGAAAAATGTAAGCTTAGGTATTTCCCAGTCCAGATATTTTAGGCAAGGCTGGGAGGTGAGGTGTAAAAAGTGCTTTATCACATAGGAACAGTTTAGTGTTGGATCCAAAACCCTAAATTTGAAGCTCTTGACAGATTCCAGGTTTCAAGGGAGCTCCTGGGTAGCAACGCAAGCCTTAATGTAAGCTTCAGAATAAGCTGTCAGAAGATGGTCTTCACTGTTACGTAATTATATACAGTAGGCTTGGTGATTCCAAAATCTCTCATCAAGTAGGTGGGGCTCAGGGGATGATATGTGGTTCTGGGGATGGAATCTGGGTTGTGCACATGCAAGCCAAGCACTCTACCCTCTGTACTATCTCCCTGGCCCCTCACATGTATATATTTTGAAAAACGTATAGTAGGAAATGAAAGCAATGACTCATGCAGCTTTGTCTTTCATACTATTATGAAATCCAAAGTACAATAATAAATAAATATAAAAGAGGAAGTTAACCTTTCTCGCACATGATCAGAGCACAGCATCTGTGGTAATAACCCCAATTGTTACCCTGCCATTACATTTCTTGCAATATTCTGTCATGTAGACTATGAATTCTTTATATAGTTAAGACACTATAAGGCGCAGGTACAAAATACTCTACTTTTATGTTGACATGGAATGAGTGGAAGAGAATATTTAATTTAAAAATTCATGCCAACAATCACTTTGGCACGAATCACTTTTTATCTATAGAGACAGATAATTCTGGGATAATGATATCCCACAATTTAGAGTTTTGAAACAAATACCAGTTTAGTGATTGTCTTTATGTAGCAACCATATGCACTATTTTTAGCAAAAGAAATGAAGGGCATTAAATAAAAATATGATTATATGAATTTTTGTCCAAATCAATCTCCCCAGTTAGATTTTAATTATTTTATTACTTCCATATTTCACTCTATGTTTATGTGTTTTTATAATAAAATTATTTTAGATAGGTATTTCAGCCAGGACAAGAAGAAAATGACACTTTAAAAAAT
The DNA here is from genome assembly GCA_021461705.1 of Cryptotis parvus. Lineage (NCBI taxonomy): Eukaryota > Metazoa > Chordata > Mammalia > Eulipotyphla > Soricidae > Cryptotis > Cryptotis parvus. The sequence continues at coordinate 80,390 of JAJIBD010009952.1, read as the reverse complement.
TATTTCTATGGGGCCGAGTGCAGTCCAGTGGGTAGAGCGTTTGCCTTGCACATAGCCAACCTGAGTTTGATCCCGGGCATTCCATATGGTCCCCTGAGCCCCGTCAGAAGTAATTCCTGAGTGCAGAGCCAGGAGTAACCCCTGATCATTAATTGCCAGGTGTGATCCCAAAAAAGCAAAAATAATAATAATAATAATAATAATAATAATAATAATAATAATAATAAATCTTTCGGGGCATGAAGAGTTAATACAGTGGCTAAGGACACTTGCCTTGCATACAGCCAACCTGAGTTTGATCCCTGTCACCCCATGGAGTCTGCTGAGCTCTGCCAAGAGAGATCCCTGAGCACAGAGCCAGCAGTAAGCCCCGAGCACCACCAGGTGTAACTCCACCCCCAAAAAACATACATTTCTAAGAAAACAGCGATATTTCACTTTGTACCAGTCTTGGAAATTCATTTGAACTGGAGTATGTTTAATTGCATGGTTCACTGTCTTCCCATTGTTCATCGATTTGCTCAAGTGGGCACTAGTAACATCTCCATTAGTCCTGTCACAAGCAAGTGCAACCCAAGGGCATCTACTTGCTACAGGGACAGGAGGAGCCCGAAACCATTCTTCAGGTTATGGAACTGAGGTCCATAATAGTTACTAGTCTTTGGCATAAAAAAATGGTGAACTATGCCTGGGCAGGGCGAAGCCAGAGAAAACTCTGGTGGAGGTCCGTAGCGGTCCTGACGTGCAAATCGGTCGTCCGACCTGGGTATAGGGGCAAAAGACTAATCGACTAATCTGTAGCTGGTTCCCTCCGAGTTTCCCCTAAATTGCATGATATCAAAGAAATTATCTTAAAAATTTGCAAATGATTCATGACTAGTTTTTTTCATTTTACAAAGTAAAATGTGTTCATCTCTTATCACCCTGTAATCTCTAAGGAATATTTATGTTTTATCTTTAAAATAATGGGACATTCTTGAGGACAAGAAATTAAAATGCAGGTCTGGGAAATGACACAAAGGGTTGGAGCACGGGGAGACTGAGTTCATTCCCATCACTACAAGCTCCCCCAAGCAATGCTGGAAATCACCTGATTCCCTGGTAGGGAGTAGACCAAGAACAATAGTTATGATCCCCAAATAAACAAAAAAAAAATTAAAGTATAAATCAAAACAACACTTCCTCCCAAGACTGAATCCCATCCCCTATTATGAGGAACTGGGGAGATTAAGGTGAAAGGAAAGGAAAAAGGAGAAAAGTTAATGAAAATTAGCATCTGGACATTTTTAAGGTAACCAGTCCTAAAATAGCATGTACAGTACAAGTATGCAAATGTTTTAAACAGGCTATCACCTGAGACATGAAATTACTCATCTTGCCTCGACATCCTGAGATTAAGATTAGAGATAAAGTGGGATGTTTCTTAATTTTTAACAATTAATTTGGAACTTATAATTAGATGTCATTTCCAATTATTTTGGCTAACTCGGTATTTCCTAGAAACATTATTCCCGTGGTGTAATGGATATATAAATCAAATATATTTTTACTTAATAATTCTTTTACTGCCAGCCTAGAGCTGCCAATGTAATGAAAGGACGAGGCATTAAACATGGGATGCGCTGATGGCAACACCCCTCTGGTTCTGTTTCTCCAGATCACTGACCTTCTTCAGGGATGCGATGGTGGTCTGATCGTCCTGAGAGAGCTTCAGGGCAGTGGCGACCTTTGCAGAATTCACCACAATCTCTGCATTGAGCTCCCTGCATTTGGCCATCAGGCGTTTCTCATTATCATAAGACTTTTTTAAGACAGTATGCAGTTTTTTCATATTCAATCCTGAATTTTTCCAGGCTCTTGTCTCCTGAAAGTTCACTGAGAACTTGCTGAAAATCCCTTTCGATTTCTTCAAATGCCATTTCTTCCAGCACTAGCTTCTCACCCTTGTCCTGTACAAGAGAATAGGGGTGGAACTGAGCATTGCAGCCTTTGCACCATGTCTAATGATGGGTTACAAACCCAAGGGAGTTGCTAAGGATCAGGATACATGAGATGACTTAGGTTTAGTATTTGCCAAGTGCCTCACAAACAGTGTTTTAGCCCCTCCTAAGTTTTGATGGCCATAATGATTATTCTAAAATCTGTTCTCTTTTTCATTCTATTCTACTTCTTTTTAAAACCAAGACTGCCAATGGAAGGCATGACATGTTGAGGTCACAAAGGTTATCCTGGGATAAGCAGCATGAATTGATGGACACTCCAGGTGAAATTTAACTGAAAAATGGAACATATGTCTAAAAGATCATTGGTAATTTTGATCCCTTAAAAGTTAGGCTATATAAGGGCCGAAGTGATAGCCCAGCAGGTAGGGCGTTTGCCTTGCACGGCCGGCCCATGCCAGCCCGAGGTTCGATCCCCCGGCATCCCATATGGTCCCCTGAGCACCACCAGGAGAAATTCCTGAGTGCAGAGCCAGGAGAAACCCCTGAGCATTGCCGGGTGTGACCCAAAAAGAAAAAAAAGGTTAGAATATATAAATGGATGGACATGGAGAGGATCATGTTGAGTGAAATTAGCAAGAGAGAAAAGGACAGATATAGAATGACTGCATTCATTTGCAGGATATAAAAGAAACACTATGATACTAATATGCAAGGCCAGGCAAAATATGGATCAGGAGGACTTGTCAGTGGGCGGAATCTACTGCATGTATGTGGGGGTCAGAGGTTAGGTAAGACAGAGAAGGGACTAGTGTACTAATAACTGTTGAAAATGGTAATACCAGCCTAGCACTGAACGTTGAATGTAGACGAAGGGATGTACGTGATAACCCCTAAATGTATGTATTGCAAGCCATAATGTATAAGAAGAGAGACGGACAGAGAGAGAGGCAGAGAGAGAAGAGAGAGAGAGAAAGAGAAAGAGAAAGGCAAAAGTGCCTGCTACAGAGGCAGGCTGGGGGGAAGGGGCACGAGGAAGGGAATCGGAGGACACTGGTGGCAGGAAATGTGCACCGGCAGAGGGATGGGTGCTAGAACATTGTATGACTGAGACCTCATCATGAACAGTTTTGTAATTGTATATCTCACAGTAATATAATAAAAAAAAATTAAGTTAGGCTAGGTTATCTTTACAGTATACTGAAATGGGTGATGGTCACAGGACTTTTTCTGATTTTGCTTTCCATGATTAGATGAGCAGCAAATAACTTTTTAAATATAAGACCAGATAGAGAGATGTAAACTAAATAAGTCTGGCCAGGACTTAAATAAGAACCCAGGTGGTAGTTACACAAGAGTTCTTATTTCCTCATTTTGTGGATTGAATTGTGTCCCCCAGAATGGTAGGTTTAAGTCCTACACTCCAGTATCTGCGAGTGTGACTTTTCCTTGGAAATAGTCTCTGCATACATAGTTCAGTTGAGGTCACATCAGAGTAAGGTAGTTCGAGTCAGTATTACTAGTGTATTATTTTTAAATAAGTTTTAAATTCTTTAGATTTAGGTGTGTTGATGAATGTTAACTAGCCTTACTGAGCTAATTATTTAGCAATATATGCATATATATGCCAGAGACCCACAGCCATGGGGCAGAGCTGCTACCCACTCTCCTTGTTCCCAGCCAATCACAAGATGCCCGGGAGGGATGGCGGGTTCTAGCCCTGGCTGGCCACCCCAGCAGAGCCTCACAAGAAGCCAGACGACCCCCACTCCATGAGGGCTGCCATTTTCCACATCTGGACTCCCCTCTCGTCAGAACTCCACCCAGCAGAAGAGCTGATCACAGCCCGAGCAACCGCACAGTTCATCAAAAAATGCTGGAGATCAGAGGTGACTACAAGAGTATGCCACCCGCATGGCAGAGCTTGGCAAGCTACCCGTGTCGTATTTAATATGCATAATACCAGTAACAATTACAGACCTCATTCCCATGACCTGATGGAATGGTTTGAGGCTCTTTATGTTCCTGGAGCAAGCAGATACCCTTGGGCTCTACTAGCATGGAGATGTTACTGGTGCCCACTTGAGCAAATTGATGATGAACATGAAGACAGTGATACAGTGTGATACAGTGATGCATATAACAAATCATTATTCTATTCACCTAAAGTTAGACAATGTACATATTCATTATATCTCAATATAAGTCTAATTTAGACACAGAGCCCACACAGAAGAAAATGATGTGAGGATGGTGGCAAAAGCAAGTCAAGGAACTCTAAGGCTGCAGGTTATATCCAGAAGCTAGGAAGAGGCGAGGAAAGAATCCAACACCTAGATTTTATGCTTCACGGCTCCTAAATGGTGAGACAATACATTTTTGTTGCTTTAAATCACCCAATTTGTGATACCGTAGCTGTCTTAGCAAACAAATACACATACTTCTTGTTAGATATAGCACAATTTTTTCAGTAGTTTTAAATGGTTAAGACACCTATTCACCAAATACTGATTATTAGCTATACGTAGTTTGGAACAATGAAACCTGTAAAAGATACACTAATAGGATTGAGCTTCTTTACCAACTAGTAGCAATAAAGACCTTCCTCAGAAAACCTAAATATCAATGATGGATCGGTTATGCATCCAGATTATGGCAGTGTCTCATTTGATATCTGCCATAAAGTGGTTTCAAAGTTCTATGAGGACGCACAGTAGAAAGGAATTTCTCCCAGCAGCAAGAATTAGAGTATATTTCTAACAGGAAGTAAAGTTTGAACAGGGTGAAATGAGTAAGGAGAGAAAGGACATAACAAAAGTTTTAACACAAAACTGGTATCCGGTGTTTGAAATTCCTTAAGAAGCTCTAGCTGTGGGAAGGGAATGAGATGGGGTAATGGGAGAATCTCAAATAGGCTGAAATTCAAGAAGTATGGCAAAGAGAAGGAGGAAACTACACAGGAAGTAAATGACACACAATGAAAACTTTGAATGGGATTCTAGGGAGCATGGAATTAATTATTCTGTAGACCATAGGGAGCCACTCAAGACTTTTGACTGCTATGGTGCAAAAGAATTCTCTGATGTTTGCAAGAGATGCATTAATGTCCCACTCTAAAGTAAACCTTGCCAACAAAATGCAATTGCTAATATAAAAAAGTCAACTGAGAGCATTTCTAATCCCAATAATAGAGCAAAATTAAAATGTGCCTCAAATATATTTGACTAAGTAATCTAGTTATGCCTAGACAACCCCATTTTGTCCAATTTGGTTTTGATTTTTATTCGTTTGGGAGCCACACCAAAAACAAGCCCCCTAGCCTTGGTACTATCTCTCTAACCCCAATCCTATCTTTCTATTTTTTGTTTTTGTTTTACATTGTGTCCAATTTGGAGAAAGTTAACACATTTTTAGTTTTCAAAAATATTTGTACTCCTGATTAAATTTCTAAAGATGAACTCTCAAGAGTTCACCTCTTAAAATAGGTGTTGAGTCACAAACATAAACCAAAACACTTTTGTATAACAGCATTAGTTCTAACGTTAAACTCAACAGAGGTTTCCTTCCTGACTAAAAGCAGATTATTGTCAAGATCACAATATAGGAATTCCACAAAGGAGGAGAAATCATATTAAGGAAATATGATGCTGCTACAGCTCTATGCTTTCCCTTGTCGATGCTAAACATGAGCACACACAAAAAATTTATCACAGCAATGTTCCCAGTTCTATCCCTGTAAATGGTATTAACGTCAACACTTGATCACCAGGCTAATGATTTGTTTGCAGGCTGAGTTTTCCCTGTATGCCTGGCATTAGCACAGGAATGGGAAACTATCAAAGAAAGAAAAGTTTCAAGAAACTTTTTCAAGTAAGAGAGTTTTCCTAGTGTTTAAAATATACTACTGGGGCTGGAGAGTAGGGCTTTATAACTCAGCCAGGGCCCAGAGAGAAAGTTTAACACACTGAGCACATGCTTTGCATGTGGGAATCCTTGGTACCACGTGGTTTCCCAGCATTTCTGGAAGCTAACCCCTAACCTCCAGCAGAGAGCCAGGAATAGCTCCTGAGCACCACCTAAATGAATGAATAAATAAATGAATAAATGAGTATATATAGGGAGAGAGATAGATGGTAGATAGACAGACAGACAGACAGACAGACAGACAGACAGACAGACAGACAGATAGATAGATAGATGATAGGTAGATGATAGATAGATAGATAGATAGATAGATAGATAGATAGATAGATAGATAGATAGATAGATAGATAGATAGATAGATAGATAGATAGATAGATAGATAGATAGATAGATAGATAGATGATAGGTAGATGATAGGTAGATAGATAGATAGATAGATAGATAGATAGATAGATAGATAGATAGATAGATAGATAGATAGATAGATAGATAGATAGATAGATAGATAGATAGATAATTGATAGATAGATGATAGATAGATAGATAGATAGATAGATAGATAGATAGATAGATAGATAGATAGATAGATAGATAGATAGATAGATAGATAGATAGATAGATAGATAGATAGATAGATAGATAGATAGATAGATAGATAGATAGATAGATAGATAGAATGGCATAAAATAGACACTAATTGAAGCAAAGGAGAAACAATAAGCTCTTAGCTGTGACCAGGAGCAGTTGTTATCTGCACTACTAGCCCATATAATGGAGATTAGAGATGGAGAAGCTTCAGTGATTAGGGACATCTGGTCAGTGGGTCTCAACACTCAACAGTCCACAGGTGTGGACAGGTTGAACCCCACTGCGAAAAGAGTGGCAAACACTGGTGGGAAGAGGCAAGAGACTGGAACTAGAGATGGAGGCGTGTTGGTGCTCAGAGGAAACTGGGGCCAGGCCCTGGTCATGGAGTGTGACATGCGCGGTTGCCTGAGCTCCCAGGCTTGTGGGACCAGGCAGAGCCCACACTGGGTTCAATATTCTACTGACAGTTCTTTAACAAAGGGCGTTTTCATTTCTCACAGGTCCTGCTGACACTAAGCATAAGACGAGTGACACGGGGGTGGGTTCTGATCAATGACGTCCTTGGAGTGGGGCCAGGGAGAATGCGGTGATGACAGACCCGCGGTTACCAAGGTTACGGGATTCTAAGGGATCATTTAGCAGGGGGACAGAAATGACCCCTCTGCAGTGAGGCGGAAGGTTCTGTGAACTAGAATCTGAGGGACAGGATGCAGGCTTGAACACATGGGCACGGGTGGTCAGTGGTAAGAGAGGGCACGGGTGATGCGCCCTGGCCTTGATGAAGGAGCGTCAGAGCTGGTGCTGGGACGACAGCACCTATGCACAGAGGTGGTGGCAGTGGGTACAGATGGCGCTTGCTGCTAGGTCTCCTCAGTCCTTCTAGAAGGACCTTTCTAATCGTATCACCTAATGATGAGCTCGAAATTCAGGAGGGGTCAGTGACATGCGTGACAAATCCTGAGTTTTCCTACCGCTCTGCTCAGCAGTGGAGCTCAGGGAAGAATAGAGGGCAAGAGTCAAAGGGGGAAAGGCGGTAGGCAAGGGAACAGGACCCACTGGGGAGTGGGGGCGAAAGCACGGGAGGCGATGAGGGATTGGACTGTGACAGGCGAGAACGTTGGGGAGGCGCGGAGAGAAAAGCGACCGAGAGAAAGACGCCGGCTCCTGACCTCGCTCATCTTGACCCTCTCTGGGGGGTGGCCTCAGAGGCCGCAGTGGAGATCTCGGAGAGTGGACCGGAGTCTGAGGAAGGGGCAGTGCAATCCCCCAGCGTCTGAGACGGCGCCACGTTATTTGTTTTGCCTGGCGGGTGGCTGAAAGCCGGCACTCGGGCGCGTCTTCCCGTCGCCTGGCAACAGCCACGCCCCTCGAGAGGAGGAGCCCGGGGAGTTCGAAAGGGGAGGAGCTCTGAGGCGGACGCCTGGGCGGAGACGGGTATGCAAATTTAAGCCTTGGTGGGCGGGGCTATTAATAAGGGGGCGGTGCTTCTGAAAGGCAAAACCTGTGCTCATTGATTAGAGGCAACGCAAGAGTCCTGAGACAAAGCCAGAAGACAGATAGCAAAAAAACAGCCAAGGACCAACGTTTAGAAGGAAACGTGGCCGAAGATTCTGAACGAGGGAAGATTCCAAAGCAAACGAAGAAAGAGAAAAGCGAGTCCTGCCACAAAGTATTCTAGCACTAAAGCTAAAAAATAAGCAACAGAACTCCTCAAGGCTGTCTGAAAAACACGCACGCGCGCACACACACACACACACACACACACACACACACACACAACACACATGTATGTAGAGTCACGCCATAAAAATGTGCCCAACAACAAGCGCTCCCATTCATGGCCTTTCCCTCTCCATCTTCCCGCCACCCCCAACTCTTCAGGGTCGGAGAATTGCAATAATTAGAGGTTAGATCCCAGTTAATAGATCCCACGTGTACCGTAATCCAGTTCATTGCTTCTGACCGCTGTTCACGGCATTCCATGTTAGATGCTGCCTCATTTCACTTCCATCCTTCAAGTGATGGCTCCCAAGACTACCCCTCTTCTCTGTGCCACAAGCAATGCAGTGATGGTCTTCCTTCTCTTGTCCCTTTTGGGTCTGTGTACAAGTTCCTTTGAAATAGATGCAGCTACAGCTACTCCTTGGAGGAGTGGGATGATTAGAGTTACGGAAGGGAAGGGCACCATCACCTTCAGTTTTGCAATGGGAAGTCTTGTCCCACACAAGTAGACATCCTTCCAGAGCAGCCAATGGGATAGAAAAATAACTAAGAGCCTCTTTTCCCCTGTGGTGTGAGCTACCAAAAAAAAAAAGTGCCCTTTCTTCTCACAAAGCTCAGCTCCTTAATCAAGTCAGGATCTCAGAAGTCTGACAGTGAGTGTGCCTTTTTCAGATGCATCAACCCCACAGTGAGCACAATAGCCCAAAGGCAGCTAGTGGTAGCTGGTGGGAAGCTGAGTGCTGTCCAAGCACTGCAAGATCACACCCCAGAATTGTGCAATTGTGCCCTGAGCTGCACTCAGCTTGTAGTACTGCCATTTCTGGCCCTCTCTCCCGTCTTTCCTACACATGCCGCATATTTATCCATAACGAATATTCTGAATATGTCCTACGTTCAAGCTACTATTCTAAGTGCCTTAGAAATACCCACTCTGGTTTTCTAATTCACTGGTTTTCTAATGTGCCATTATCAGAGGAGGGATTATCAACACATTTTTGTTCTGATTCACATTTCTTCAGTAACTGGTGAAAATGATTCTTCAGACACCTCTAGGACACCGGGGCCCCCTCTGTGTGTTGTCTATAATAGCCTGCTGATTTTTCTGTCCATCTTTTTCTTTATGATTTGCAAAATATTTTTTTATGCGATCTAGACTTTAATCTGTTTCCAAAGACTGGAAACTTCTCTCTGGTGTCCTTTGTGAAACAATTTTGTAGTCATTCATCTTTTTTTTTTTTTTTTTTTGCTATTTGCAGATTTTTTTTCAGAAAAAATGGTAAGCCCATCATCCTATTGTATTTATGCTTTTTTCTCACCCCTATCTGCCTTCCCTATCTGCCTTCCCTTGGGTAACCTTAGATCTCTTCTTAATGTCCACTGGTTGTTTTATTTTGTTCATTTATCAATTTTTATACCTTACTTTTCACAAATGAGTGAAATCATGTAACACTTGTATTTTCTTCTGGCTTATTTTACTTCACTTAACCCTCTCAAGTTCATTCCATTTTCTTTGCATATGGTGAAGTTCTATCGTTTTTATGGCTGAATAATAATACTGTGTGTGGTAGCTTCATTATCCATGAGAGAAACTTTGTTTTGGGGCGGAGGCGATAGCACAGGGTGTAAGGCATTTGCCTTGCATGGGGCCAACTGAGGTTTGATCCCCAGCATCCCGTATGGTCCCCGAGCACCACCAGGAGTAATTCCTGAATGAAGAACCAAGAGTAACCCATGAACATCGCTGGTTATGACCCAAAAAGCAAAAACAAACAAACTTAGCTTCCATATCTTAACTACTGTAAATAGTAACACTGCATACATATTGGGTAGACTTAACATTTAGGTTATTTTCCTGTTCTTCACTTATATATCCAGCAATGGGGTTGCCGAATCATATGGTTGCCCTATTTTTACCTTCTTGAGGACATTTCATTCTGTTTTCCAAAGTGGTTGCACCAATTCACATCTCCATTCAGTACGATTTAAGGAATTTTTTTTCAATTCCAAGGTCATAAAAATATTATATAATCTTTTCCCTGTAGCATTTTATTTTTTTTTTAGATTTAATTCTCTAATCCTTCTAGAGTTCAATTCTATACATGGTGTAAGATAAGAATCTGATTTTCTTTTCCTCATGGAATGAGCAAATTTTTTTCAACATCTTTTATTGACCTATTCTTTCCAAAATGGTTTGAGATTTCCAAATCTACTTGGGTCTGTTCTCAGAGCCCTGGCTTGTTCCTGGGCTTGTACCACAAGGTTTAGTTACTGTGGTTTGGTAGCCAGTCATCATGGTTGAAGGGCAAGTACCTCATCCCTGTCTGTCTGTTGAATTTGCACTAAATACTTAAAACTCATAAATGAGGCTTTTGTCATTCTGTAGAAATTGTAATGTTTCAAGTTGCCCATTAGATTGTTCTATTGGAACTCCAGTCATCACCATATGAGTTAATTTGGAGAAAATTAACATTTCTACAATGATATCTCGTTCATGAGCCAACAGGTGGGTAGCGAGGACAAAATATGACTGAGGCATAACATGCATGGGGTGCGCAAGAGGTGGTGGCTGAGGCCGAAGAAGCAGGTCGCGCCCGACTTAAGCATCAACAGACACGAAGAGAAGATGAGCAGGTTACGTGACAAACTGCTTGTTAGGGAAGACCTAACTTCCCATCGGGAGTATCTGTTCCCGGACCTCCATGATGCTAGTGAGTCTCATTAGCCCTCCTAAGGACACACTTGATCACTTGATCACTTGACATCCTGCTATTCGTAATTTACTCGAGCAGGTGCCAGTAACATTTCCATTTCACCCTATCACGTGCCAGGGTAGCCCAATGGCATCTGCTTGCTTGAGGAATACAAAGAGCCTCAAACCGTTCCTTCAGGGTCTTGACAAGGAAGTCTGACCATCTTGTAGGTGGGCGGCCACGTGATCTTTTGACATCCCGTGGGATCCAGTCGGTAATGGCTCTAGTCCAGCAGTCGTCTCCAAATCGCATTACATGTCCAGCCCATCTGATTTTCTATGCCTTGACAAACGAGACAGCGTCCCTGATTCTGGAATAGCGACGGAGGTCAGAACTCCGGATTCCTTCTCTCACTTGAGTGAGGTGTGATATTCCAAGCATAGCTCTTTCGATTCCTCTCTGGGAGACTTGAATAGCATTCTCATCCTGCTTTCGTAGGGCCCAGGTCTCTGAGGCATATGTTAATGCAAGGAGAACGGTGGAGTCAAAGAGATGTGCCCAGAGTCAGAGGTTCTTTGTCCTTGTAGCTTATTTCCCCTGAATACACACAGCAGAGAGAAACCTGGATGACTTTGGACCCCCCATGTTTGTACTCCTGTCAGCCATGAGCTGTGTATCATTTCCTGGGAATCTCCTATAGGCCTCTCCAAAAGTAGGAATGTCAATCCCCAAAACACTTCTTTTAAAGAACCTACTACATAGTTGCCTCCCTTAGTGCAGTAGGCAGCGCTTCAGTCTCATAAAGAACCTACTACAGGTAGGTGCCACGTTGGCCACAGGAACCAAGAGGCGACTACATGTATCCACAATCTGGCTTTGGAGAGAAGGCAGAGATAAAAATGCACAATTCTTGCTTGATTTGATGTCAACAAGGCAGTAGGCGCCTTGTTAACCGAGAGCACTGTGGCGACTCAGAAACCTAAATGCCTGAGAGCGTTGCTTAGGAGGTGTGAGCACAGAAAGACGTGGACCTGAAAACGCAGGAAGCCACAGGAGATGGACTGGAACGTAACATGCACAACTCAGAAAAGAGAGGGAAGTTGGGCATCAACGTGAATGGTTGAATGCCTAAGCTGACGGGTGGTCAGTCAAGTTGATTTATGCGCTCCAAGGAAATGCTTCCTTTCCTAACCTTCCGGGTTATAAAGACAATGAACTCAACACCAACTCCCCTTAGTTGTTGTAATAAAACAGGGCACTAGGTGGCAACGTGCTACCGAAAGTTCTCCCCTCTTAAGAGCCAGTTAGGAGAAAAACCCATTAAGACTGGGTCAAGAGTGCTTCTAGAAAACTCATTGCTTGGGGGCCAGAGCCATAGCCCAGCGGGTAGGGAGTTTGCAGCCCAGCGGGTAGGGTGTTTGCCTTGCATGCAGCCGGCCCATGCCGGCCTGGGTTTGATCCCCAGCATCCCATATGGTCCCCGAGCACCGCCAAGAGTAATTCCTGAGTGCAGAGCCAGGAGTAACACCTGAGTATCGCTGGGTGTGACCCAAAAAGCAAAAAAAAAAAAAAAAAACCTCATTGCTCATCATAGCCACTTAGTTTCTTTATTAAGCACCTACTGTATACACAGACTTATGATGCTCATTGTGCTGACTAACTATACAGGAATGGAACAAAGGATCATTTCTTTAGAGAAGCATAAGGAGAAGAAAAATACGCATGCGCCCTTCCCACACACAGAACATTTCAAAACAGACCAAGGCAGAATGTAGTAAACATTGAAACGAGGATGCCAGTACACAATGTCTTGTGATGTGGCCCCTTTGACTTTCTGGTTTCTTCTGTATATAGGACTGTCAGCTGTGGGAAGGAGTGAATGTACAAATGGCTTCTTTTGATTCCTTGTGTATGTCAAGTTCTTTGCCACTGCTGGGAACTGACAGATTGTTACTGCTGTCTGCGACACTCAAGCCTTCCATCTCTATTCACCTTTCCTTCACATCTTTTTGAGAGATCTTTCCTGTACATCTCCTCCAGCCTCCAGAGTACCCTTACAAGTAGTACGTATTCTCCTTCTTGAGCCCACACAGTGATGGTTAATTATGCTTTCACTCAATAGGTCCTTTAATCTCTGTCTTTCTTACCAGGCTGGCACAAGAATACAGGGATTCCATTTGTCTTCTTCAACTCTGTCTCAATCAACATTATGAATTATCTCACCCTAAAATTCAAGTGTTAAAACCTTAAGCCACCCATCACAGCCCCTCAGAAGAAACTGCATTTACAGACAGAGCCTTTAAAGACGCTGATTAAGTCAAAAATGAGCCCTTTCATGTGGTCCCTAACCCAGTCTGTCCTTATAAGAAGAGGAAGTTTCCATGCCCAAGCACTCACCAGGGATGCCTGCATACTGTGCAAAACAAAGACGAGGAGATTGTCCACAAGCCAACAGAGGCCTCAGGAGAAACCAAACCTGCTGACACATACTTGACTTCTGGCTTCCAAAACTGTAAGCACACATACGTTTATTTTATTTAAGTCCATTGTATGTTATGATGGCGGTCCCAGCAAATGAATATAAATGCCCCTCACTCTTCTCAGAATAAAATTGTTAAGCAAATGACTATTGAATGAGCTCTAAAATAAGGGAGAGCAATGAAAGATTGCACATTATGGAACGCATGACAGACATAGCTCTTGAACTTGACCTTAAATGATACACATGAGTTATAAGCAGGGACGGACAGAGGCAGGCTCCCAAGTATGAGGAATGGCATTGGGCAGAACCAAGGCAAGACTAATGGGCAGGGTGGGCCCGTGGGCACTGATGATGACAGAAGGGTGTTGGTGAATGATGGAGCCTTGGGAGAAGAGCAGAGAAGTGGCAGCAATCTCAAAGAACAGGGACAGTCAAGGACACACTCCTCAGCTGTGCCAGACAACTGGGTGATCATGAGCTATAATACCCCCCCCCCAAGTTCCTTGCTTAAGCCTCTCTGTGAGCGCCTCCCACAGCACACTCAAGCTGTGCTGTGGCTCTCCTGACTATTCATTTCTTCAACAGCATCCCCTGAGGATATAAAGGAAAAACCCAGAAAAGTATAAAGAAACACGAACATGAAGCCAGACTTGTAAATCCTCATTCTGTAGGACAGTAACCACATGAACCCTGCGCCTCTGTTGAAACAAAGTCACCTCTAAGTCATTCCGGGACTGCCTATGGGCCCCTTTTTGAGATTAGGAACTCTGACCTGGGCGACTCTTCCTCCTCAAAGCCACCAAGTTCATTATGATCCTATTGAACTCCCCAAGGACACCCCTGAAAGGCTCAGGGGGAAACTGGCCCACAAGAGGCCGTTCATTCTTCCTGGGCATTTATGGGACTGAGCTGCAGTTCTGGAACTGAGTAGGTGAATTCTAGGAGCGGCCAATAAAGAAAGGCTGAAAAGATGGGAGAATAAAGCAGATGAGAAGGAGAAAGCGACAGGAATTTCCCTGATTATTGTTGTATATTTGTTTGGGAGCCACAACGGGAAATGTTACTCCTGGCTCTGCACTCAGCAATCAGGGTTGTTTGCTTGGGGGCCATACCTGGCGATGCTCAGGGGTTACTCCTGGCTCTGCACTCAGGAATCACTGCTGGCGGTGCTCAGGGGACCAAATGGGATGTCGGGATCGAACCCAGGACTGCCACATGCAAGGCAGACGCCTACTCTACTCTTCTACTATGGTTCTGGTCCCCAGGGCTGCCCTGTTTGATAGTCTCCCAGCCTCCTGGGGTCACTGGCCCTGGTTATCAAGGAGGGGGCGAGGGCAGAGAGGAGGAGCTGCAGCAGCCTCTGCTCTGGTTTCTGCTACATTCTCCGCCTTCTCCTATCAAAATCACCTTATTTGCTGAAGCTAACGTGATTTCATTCTTCCACCAGCATCCCAAATAAGTCCCAGGTAACACAGATCCTGTTTGTACAGGCTTTCTTATATTGCTGCCTTTAATGCGGGTAAAATCGAAGCTCTGCACTTCGGGCAGCAAATGACAGTAAGAACTGCTCTGGTCTGGTATCCGGCCTTGTTCCTCCAGGCTGTTGGGAAGATTAAAAGCCCACGTGCTGCAGAAAATTGTTACCATTTATCAGTGACCCCATGTACACCTTCCATGACAGCGCAGGGTCCCAGGTGGCTGGGGCTCTCCCAACCTGCTCAGACCATCTTTTATTCCTTTAATCTGCCCCTTTCCCGCCAGCTGCAAAGCAGACTTAACAGACATTTGTTGAGCATCTTACACCGGCTCCCAGAAGGGCTCCATGCAAACGCCCCTCTTGATACCAGAGCAGGCAGCCAGGCTCTGGCAGATTTATTAGGAAGATTAAAAGGTCGAGATGAGGTGGAAGAAGGGGCTGACCCACCACTGCAGGGAATCATTTTTACCCAGGAAAGGAAATGACAGTGTCAGCAGGTCCCAGCTTCCCCCTGCCTTGAATTTCATTGGCTCAGCAGCAGAGCGCGCACCTCCAGACAACTGACTTTGGGGTGTGATTGGTTGGACTTGCTGGCTCTGCTGGTCCAACCCCAGGAGCCAAGACTGCATTTTGAAAACCAACTCAGAACCAGTCTGGACTTAAACACACAAGTCAGCTTACTAGATTGGTTAAAACTCTACCAATCTGTTTATACTGAGTGACTCTACCTGTTCCCAGTATAAACAAATAGCTTCAATAAACTGCATGAATAAATAAATACATGTTTAGAAAATCAAAGCACAAAACTTTTTAAGAGTGGGTCAAGGCTCTTATCTCTATTATCCCTGTAAGGAAACTGTCCTCTCCTCCAAGAAGTCTTCCTGCTAGACAGGCTTCCTCCGCACTGCTGGGGATCCGGATTGCCCCTCTGCCGTACACTGCACTACAAGTGAGGCTTTATTTCTGTGTCCCACACACCAGATTGGAGGGACCTGGCTTTTCCTTTATGCATCTGTGACATTGACACATGAAAGAGAGTCAAAATAAAAATGGGAAGGAAGGGAGGAAGGGAGGGAGGGAGGGAGGAAGGAAGGAAGGAAGGGAGGGAGGGGGGAGGGAAGAAGGAAGGAAGGAGGGAGGGAGGAAGGATGGACGGAAGGAAGGAAGGAAGGAAGGAAGGAAGGAAGGAGGGAGGGAGGGAGGGAGGGAGGGAGGTAAAGAGGGAGGGAGGAAGGAAGGGAGGAAGGAAGGGAGGGAGGGAGGAAGGGAGAAAGGGAGGAAGGGAGGGAAAGAGGGAGGGAGGAAAGAAGGGGAGGAAGGAGGGAGGGAGGAAGGAAGGGAGGAAGGGGAGGGAGGGAAGGAGGGAGCAAGGGAGGGAGGGAGGAAGGAAGGGAGGGAGGGAGGGAGGGAGGGATGGAGGGAGGGAGGGAGGGAGGGAAGGAGGGAGGGAGGAAGGAAGGGAGGGAGGGAGGGAGGGAGGAAGGAAGGGAGGGAGGGAGGGAGGGAGGGAGGAAGGAAGGAAGGAAGGAAGGAAGAAAGAAAGGGAGGGAGGGAGGAAGGAAGGAAGGGAGGGAGGGAAGAAGGAAGGAAGGGAGGGAGGGAGGGAGGAGGGAGGGAGGAATGAAGGAAGGAAGGAAGGAAGGAAGGAAGGGAGGGAGGGAGGGAGGGAGGGAGGAATGAAGGAAGGAAGGAAGGAGGGAGGGAGGGAGGGAGGGGGGGAGGGAGGGAGGAATGAAGGAAGGAAGGAAGGAAGGAAGGGAGGGAGGGAGAGAGGGAGGGAGGGAGAGAGGAAGGGAGGGAGGGAGGGAAGGAAATAAGGGATGGAATAAGAGAGACAATTAGCTTATGCATCGAGGCACACAGCAATTATTCTTGAGAGTGATTCCGATGGAGGGAAGCAAAGGGCTATTGAAACATTTAAGACTCTAAGATAGTTAAATAAAAGCATTTCCAACCATAGCATTTCTGACGTACAGAAAACAAAGGATAGAGCACAGCGTATCTCCTTTCTCTTCCCATCCTTGATCCAAGTGCCAAAGTAACATGTGCTTTTTTTCACCCCTAGGGCCAGATGCACAATTGGTTTCAGTATAAGTTGATGACTGTTTTTCATAGCAGCCAATATAGGCATCTATAAAGAGAAATTCTTTGCTGTTATAAGGAAATAACTCTCCTTTGCACCCTGTGGGTAGTTGCTATCTTCCCAATGTCTGCTGCCAATTCTATTGAATAATTTCAGCAGAAAAAAATGCCTGCTAGGATGTCGGGTGAACAGGTGCTCTCTAAGGCAATGCACGGGAGGCCTCTTGCCTTGAGCACACCCCCTCTTGCAGGCATCTCAGAAACCAGCTGAGAATAAGCAGGACAATGTAAGCCTCCAGAATGGTAGCACCCAGCCTAAAATACCTTTGTGTTCTAGAATCTTACACCAGAGCGACAAACCTTTTCTATAACAGACAAGCTAAGAGAAATAATTTGAGAACCAGCAACCGGCAGTTGAGTGTTTGTGTGCCCTTCCTGCATGAGCTCAGTCCATGGTACCTCCAAAAAAAAAATTCCAAAGAAAGCAGTTAATTCTAACAGAGCTGAGAGTAATTCCCTTACATATATAGGTGTAGATACATCAATTAACCTGAAATATAGGTGCTTATTTTATACATAAGCCAAAAAAAAGAAAAATACAAAAGTCACACTGGACAAAGATTAATGTCCGTCCACACTGATTTGACTTTTCTGAGACATTTGGATCTGGTGTTTGCTCATCTAAAGTGTTTTCCTTAAGTTCGACATGTAGGATTGGCCTACAATCTCTGTTGTTCTTGGGCTTCCTTCCTTGACATTGCGTTGTTTCTTTCTAATGCCTGGGTTTTCTAATGCTCTGTGCTTCGCTTTTGTCCTTTTCATGTTTTATATTCATTTTATTAATTTTTCTACATTGATTTTTTTATTAAAAAAGTTAAAGCTAAAAAAAAAGAACGCAGTTAACAGCCAGGTCATACGGCTGCTCAACTGTGTAGCACAGAAGCAGCCATAGTAATGCACAAATGAAGGAGCAGGGCTGCAGTCCAGGAGAATCTTATTTACTCAAGCAGATGGTGCTCAGCAGTTGGCCGTAGTTTGCCAGCTCCTGGTTTAGTACAAAAGGAGTAGGGGCTCAAATATTTATTGGAGGAATGAATGGATGGAGAAATGGATGAATGGGTTAGTAAAAGGTTTCCTACTATTTTAGCATGGTGGCTTATTTTAAAGCCCCAGTGTACCATCTTTATAACTGACCATCTTTCTCACTCCAAAAGGAAAGCAGATGGAAATTTAATGTATAAACCACTAACATCTTTCACATCAGAGATAAGTGCTAGAATGAATAGGGCTTCTCTGTTGCTATTATTCCTGTTTTGGCTTGGTGTGGGGACCACACCCAGTAGTGCTCAGGGCTTACTTCTGGCTCTGAGTTCAAGGATGACTCCTAGTGGTTCTTGGGTGACCAAACGGGGTGCTGAGGATCAAGCACAGGTTGGCACACACCAGACCAGCACCTGACCTGCTTGGCTTTGCCAAACTATGGGTCATGATTTAAAAGTAAGTTGTAGGCTTTTAATAAAAAAGAAAAGAGTGAAAAAGAAAGAAAAGGAGAAGGAGAGCCCTGGGGAATGGCTCAGTAACAAAAACTGCTTGCATTGCAGGCCCGTGGCCAAAACTTTGATCCTTGGAGGTGCCCACATGCACTGAGTGTGCATGTGGTCCTGGCATCTCCACAACATCACAAAAGAGGTTGAGATCTGTGCAGCGGGAGTTGGGCAGCACCACAGGCAGGAATGTAGCCCTGGGGAGCACTGTCAGAATTTACCTGTCTGTGACTGTCTGAACTGCAGAGACAAGCACTATAACTAAAAGCATGAGATTCCCAGCCCCCATTGCCACAACAGAACAGCAAAAGGAAGGAAGCATTAAAGAAAATAAAGATGAAAATGCATGTCACATATGGTGCACATAAGGACTGCTTCCAGGGAAACGCTTTCACTAGAATGCACTGGCATGTGCTTATTATAAGCTTATTGCTTATTGGCTCCCAAAATACATTATTTTAAGTTTTAAAACACTCAACTATTAGAATCTCATTATTGGGGTAATTCGTGGAATCATACGTTTGAAGGGGATTTACTTTGAGTTAAAAAGGAGGGATGATAGTACGAGTAAGGTGCTTGCCGGGCACGTGGCTTCAATTCTCGGCACTGCATCTGGTTCTCTAAGTATAGCCAGGAGTGCCCCCTCCCCAAAA
Source organism: Cryptotis parvus (assembly GCA_021461705.1). NCBI lineage: Eukaryota > Metazoa > Chordata > Mammalia > Eulipotyphla > Soricidae > Cryptotis > Cryptotis parvus. The sequence continues at coordinate 61,288 of JAJIBD010009952.1, read as the reverse complement.
AAAGAAATCTGAAGAGTTACAGGCAAGATCCCAAAGCCAATGTTTCTGCTTCAAACTCTGCGTCAACTTATTAGCTGGCTAACCTCAAGCCAGTTGCTTAGTCTTTCTGGTCTCTGTTTCTTCTTCTGTTAAGTGGGCCTGTGTGTGATCCCTAGTAGAGACAATTGTTATGGAAACTAAATGAGTCACTATATGTCAAGAGCTTGGAGCAATGTCTAGGGCCTATTGCTGCACTATCACTAACCAACAATAAGCACTTGACCATGTGACCAGCTTCTCTGGACTTCCTTTTGGTGGTAAATAATCTCGACAGAACCTGCAGCCCCGCCATTCCTGGAAGAGGGAGTTTCCCGAAACAGACCTTGAAGAAAGAAACAGCCACAAGCCAATGCACTGATGCCATTGCAGTGAACTTAGCACAGCAGCCTGTTCCTCTGAAACGCCTGCAGGTCAACAAGTTGTTCCTTTCTGAAACCACTCAAGGGCGACTTCAGGAGGGTGACAAATTAGCCAAATCGAGGAAAATGCTCTTTTTTTCCCCATCTGTCAGACCCTTAATGACTAGCATTGACTTCCTGTCTTTCCCATTGTAGTGTGTTTTATTCAAGATACTGGGATAACCACAGCCTGGGTGGGGAAGGAAATCTGTGCCTATATTTGCTTGTTTTTTATTTCCAGCCTTCCTGATAGTGAAGCCCACTGTGAGTCACAAGTCCCCTGTCACTGTAATTTTTTAAAAAATCTCATTTAGGATGGACATGGAAAGGATCATGTTGAGCGAAATTAGTCAGAAGGAAAGAGAGAGACATAGAATGACTGCATTTATTTGCATGACATAAATATATCAGGTGCTTTTACCAAAAGTGGAAATTACCGCAAACGTGAGGTGTCAGGGAGCGCCGCGGGTCCCCGACAGTGCCGGGAAGCGAAGTTCCCTTCTACCTCCGAGCCGGGCGGGGAATGGATGAAAACTCAGGAATCCGATGCAGTTTTAAAAAGGGCTTTACTATCACAGGATCCAATATACAATCCAAGAGCAGGGAAAACCTCCGGTCTCTGGGTTCCCTGCTAGGCCCCAGCCAGGTGTAGGCCAAGATGGCTGCCACCATGTGTTGAGGCCCAACAGAGAATGGAGAGGACGGAGAAGCAAAACACCAAGGAAAGCCGAAATGGCAAAAGGGGAGAAAAAAGAGAGAGCTTCTTTCTTCTTGCAGCTTATTTTATAGCTCGGAATCCCCCCAAACTCCCCAGCCCAGCCCATTCTAGCCTGGGCTATCTAGAGATGAAAACAGGAAAACAGCTTTATAGAAATGTAGCAACTTCAGGAGACTATCTGGTTGTTTACAAGGACCCAGAGCTAATTAAAAGCCTCCTAGCAGAGCTGGGAGAAACTATAAGCTAAATGTAACTTCCCCTGGCAGGAAGGATCAAATGCCCTCAGGTAATTTCTCCCAGCACCTCACCAAGACTCACAGACATGGGGCAGAGCTGCTACTTGCTCTCCCTGTGCCCAGCCCCTCACAAGGCGCCCAGGAGGGATGGCAAGTTCTAGCCCTGGCCTGCCATCCCAGCAGAGCCTTGCAACAAGCCAGACAACCCCCCACTCCATGAGGGCCTCCATTTTCCACATCCGACTTCTCTCTTGACAGAACTCCACCCAGCAGACCAGCCTGTCACAGCCCGGCTCACGCGGCAGCAAGCGGCCGCGGTTCATCAATAAATGCTGGACTTAGAGATGACTACAAGAGTATGCTACCTGTACGGCAGAGCCTGGCAAGCTACCCGTGTTGTATTTGATATGCCAAATACCAGTAACAATTATAGACCTCATTCCGAATGGATTGAGGCTCTTTATGTTCCTGGAGCAAGCAGATGCCCTTGGGCTCTACTAGCATGAGACAGAACATATGGAGATGTTACTGGGGCCTGCTCGAGCAAATCAATGATGAACAGGAAGACAGTGATACAGTGATACCTCACCTAATGTCTTGAGCCAAGATCTGCCTGGAATTGCCTTTATAGGGTAGAGAAGGGGGTTTCTGAGATGGCATGTCTCTGTACCAAAGACTAATGCTAATGCCAGTTAAATATTTCTCCAATCCTTCACAAGACTCGTCTACTTCACGGTAGTTTTGTATTTTAGTTGCCTTTGAGTTATCAGGGAGACATGCTTGCTTGCTTGGAGGCAAACAGCATTTCTCTCTGGTCTAATTACTTAGAGATCCAACGTGGCCAGGCAAATATGCTGGTAAGATCTAGCTAGTCCCAGGATGATTGTGGTAGCATGAGAGAATATTTATACCAGCCAGTACAGAATACATGGTCAGATAAGACTGCCACATTCAGACTACCCTTCTATCTATGAAGTGACCTGCAGGGAGGCAATTCAGGACAGATGTAGAGGCCTAGGCTTTTAGGTGTCCTGCAACAGTGAGGGAGTCAGAGGTTAGGTAAGACAGAGAAGGGAACGTGTGTGAATAAATGTCGAAAAGGGCTGATACCAACATAGAACTGAGCATTAAAAACAGGCAAAAAATGCACATGATAGCTTCAAGTGTATGTAGTGCAACCCACAATGTATAGGAGAAGGAAGGGAGAGAGAGAGAGAGAGAGAGAGAGAGAGAGAGAGAGAAGAGATAAAGAACCTGCCATTTAGGCAGGCTATGGGAGGGGTGAGGGAATTGGGGACATTGGTGGTGGGAAATGGGCACTGGTGGAGGTTGGGGTGCTGGAACACTATGTGACCGAAACCTCCAAACATGAACAACGTTGTAATCGTATATCTCTCAGTGGTATAATAAAATGTTTAATAAAAAATCTCATTTACACATACATACATACACACACACACACACACACACACACACAAACACACAGAACAAGTCAACACAGAACTGTGTGAAATTGCTGTGGCTGACACTTCACATATAGGTAAAATGGGTTGGTAATGTTGTCCCACCAAGTTTTCCTCCTAATTTAAGTGCAAGATGTCAATTGAGATGTCACAAAGTTTGTAGGGATGCAGCCGTTAGGATAAATGAAGTCATGAAATTTGCTTAGAAATGGAAGGATGTGGAGAGTATCATCTAAGTGAAATTTATCAGAAGGAGAGCAACAGATATAGAATTCACTTGTGAGATATTAAAAAAAATAGTATGAGACTAATATCCAAGGCAGAGAAAACGGGTAAAGAGGGCTGGTCAATGGTTGGAAGATTGGCCACAGGTATGTGTTGGGTGGGGAGAGGGGATGGCAAAGGGAAGTTAGGATAGAGAAGGGACCAGTATGACAATAATAGTTGGAAATGATCACTTTAGACAGGAATGTTGAAAGAAGGTAAAGGCATATGCCTGATAACCTTTCAGTATCTACATTGAAAACCATAATGCCCACAAGTAGAGAAAGACAGAGAGAGAGAGAGAGAGAGAGAGAGAGAGAGAGAGAGAGAGAACAAGAAAAAGAAAAGTGTCCTCCATGGGGAGGTGGTGGGGGTCACGTGAGGAAAACTGGGGATATTGGTGGTGGGAAATGCACACTGTGAAGCGATGGGTGTCGGAACATTATAGGTCTGAAACCCAATCATGAACAACTTTGTAACTGTGTATCTCACTGTGATTCAATTAAAACATAAATTAATTTAAAAAAGAAAATCCAAAATGATATAGGGAGACGGTTTTCACCCTTTTTTGGTGAGAGGCTGAGTGGGGGGGACACTCTGAGGCACAGTTTTGCAGAGCCTGTCAAAATCTCCCTCTGGTTTGTCTCCAAACTCCCAAAGCATCAAACCAAAGCAGCTGCCTATATAAAGGTCTCTGGTTTGTCTATATAAAAATAGACCCTGATTTGTTTAGGCCTTGGGGAGTCTTAGCCACATGGAAATGATAGTCTGGTATTCTATTTTGACAAGCATACACCTTCCTGGCTGACAGTTCTCCATAAACAAGAGATGAAAAAGGCATCTTTATCTCACACTGACGTCGACACAAAGGTTTCCGGTCTCTCTGCATTTCCAATGACACTGATTTCAGGCTGAATTTTGTTTCATTTTCATCACACTACAGAGTGTTTATTTTTACTTAAGTGAGTTCTGTCTTAGGATTTCAGAAACCAGTTTAGGAATGTGATTAGTATGTTACTTTTCTTTATATTTCTCTTTCTAGTGAGGATTTTGTTTTGTTTTATTCGTTTGCTGTTGTTGAGTTTTTGACTAATAATTTCCAGAAAAGAAGGGTTTATTTTCTCCATGTAAATGATTATATTTCTTTCTTTTTTTTTAACTTTTCCTATTTCTTTTTATTTATTTTTTTTAAAGGGTGATGCACACAGGTGATGCACAGGGTTTACTTTACTCCTGACTCTGTGCTCAGGTATCACTGCTGGTGGTGCTCAGGAAGCCATATGCTCAGGAAGCCATAGGCTGGCTGTGCACAAGGCAAGCGTCTTTCCCACTATTCTATTACGCTGGCCTCTGATGACATCTATTTCTACCTGTTGCATTTGTAGAATTTTCATATTAATGCCATGTTTTATCATTTTCTCTGTAATTACCTTGAGCATAATTAGTCTCTTGCAAGTTCCTCTATTGTCTCAAGTTTTTAAGGGAACTTAAATTCCTTAGGATTGTTTATTACATCTACCAATCCGGTCCCTCAGTTATTTATTTCCTAGTTCGGCCTATTTATTATAAGTTTATCTTTGGTGACAGGAGGGAATCAGGTTGAACCACGGGTTTTGGATCGGCTTCTGATGGGACCACCGATATTCTCCATTCTGAAACCAGCTATATTTATAGCCGTGACTTCACAAAGCTCCATCACACTGGTGGTGTGTGAGCTGGGCTGTCACACATGCGCACGCCGGTGCAGGCTGGGCTTGCCGACTCTAGCAGCAGATTTCTCTTTCAGTCACAGCAACTTCTTTGCTGAGGCCATGGACCAGGGTGCCTTAATCTTTCCCCTTCAAGTTTCATCAGTAAATGCTCGAGATGAGAGCTTTCTACTGAGAGTATACCACCTACACGGCAGAGCCTGGCAAGCTATCCATGTTTTATTTATTTGTTATGCCAAAAAACTAGTAACAGTTATGGACCTCAATTCCATGACCTGATGGAATGGTTTGAGGCTCTTCCTGTCCCTGGAGCAAGCAGATGCCCTTGGGCTACACTTGCTTGTGATAGGACGTATGGAGATGAACACCATACATCGATGGTGCCCGCCGATGAACACCGGAAGACAATAATACAGTGATACAGTGATGGACCAAGATGAAAAAATTTTTTTCTCTATCCTTCTGTAGTTAGAGCATTTCCAGAGTCCCAGGTTCAGGTAGGGGCCTTAAGCCCAGATTTGTGCTTTTCCAGAACCCAAGGCCTGAGGGGGTTCTAGGCCACGGACGTGAGCCATTGGGCTTATGCTCACCCCCAAACACCAATAGGTCCTTTGGGGGTCCTCTCTCCTGGTCTGACCTAAAGATCCCCTGGTTCTTCCTCTCTCTCTCTTCCTTCCTCTTTTCTTTCTTCCTTTCTTTTTCTTTTTTTCTTTCTCTCTCTTTCTTTCTCTCTCTCTTTCCTTCCTTCCTTCCTTCCTTCCTTCCTTCCTTCCTTCCTTCCTTCCTTCCTTCCTTCCTTCCTTCTTTCTTTCTTTCTTTCTTTCTTTCTTTCTTTCTTTCTTTCTTTCCTTCCCTTCCTTCTTTCTCTCTCTCTTTCCTTTCTTCCTTCCTTCCTTCCTTCCTTCCTTCTTCCTACTGTCAGTATTTTTCCACCATTTCCATGTTTAATGACAAACTTCCTGACTGCTTCACTTCTATTCCCAGAAGTTGAAGTAGCGTCCTGCCTATCTTTTTTTGTTTTGTTTTCTTTGGGGACCACACCCTGCAATGCTCAGGGCTTACCCCCGCCTTTTTTTTCTTTTTTGGGTCACACCCATCAATGCTCAGGAGTTACTCCTGGCTCTACACTCGGAATTACTCCTGGCAGTGCCTGAGGGACTATATGGAATGCCAGGGAATTGAACCCGGTAGGCTGGCGTGCAAGGCAAATGCCCGACCCACTGGACTATCACTCCAGTCCCTCAGGGCTTACTCTTGACTCTGCATTCATGAATTACTCCCAGTGGTGCTTGGGGAGGGGACCATATGGGATGCTTGGAATTAAACCCATGTTGGCGCATGTAAGGCAAGTGCCCTACCTGGGATACTATCTCTCCAGCCCCTATGCTCACCTGTCTTTCACTTCAGTTGCAAACATTAATATTAGCACTATGGTAACCATACTGCCTCATCTATAGTAAACAAACTTAAGGAACTAGAAACCTTTTCTGGAGTAAGCACCAGGTGCTGTGGAGAGTCCATGAGGTATTGGGGTGTCTAAGGCCTGAATGTGGGGTCCATAGGTGAGAAAACACCTACTCTGATGTCTGAAGACCGGTGAGCACAGACTAGCCAGGCAAGAAGACGTGTATGTGTGCGCTGGGGTGCCAAGCTGGAGGAACTGGTGGGACAAAGGCTGTTGTCAGAAGATAGATGCGGCTCCCCCAGGGAATGGGGGTGACCCAACACATTCCGAGAGAGGTGCCAGTTCCAAGAACTGCTGGGTTTGGTGAGGGAAAGATATGAGATAAAAAGACCAGGTCACAGCAGGCCTGGGCCCAGGTTAGATTGTGCCGGGGCTCAGGGCATGACAACGAAGGCGATCAGCAGGCCACAGACAGTAAAACGACCGGGTATGAAGGAAAGCAAAGCTATCAATGTCCCTTCTTTAATCCCAGCAGGTTAGACGCTGCAGAAACAACATGACAAGTCAAAGAGGTTGGAGCACAGCCCATGGCCTCCAGCAGACCTAACCGGAAGCTACCCCCAGGGAATACAAGGTCACCTGCGATGATCTGTCTGTGGGGTCCCTGTCCCAGCTCCCATTCCCTAACCTGCTTAGGGAGGATGAGTATCACCCCCCTTCACACCCAGCCCCATCAGCCTCGCAGACCTCTTGGAGACTTCGAGCTCTTTCATAGCAGTTTCTCCAAATCACCTCATTTCCCACCACCCCCCCCCTGCCAGGCTCCAAACAGCTGCCGTAAATGTCACTATTGCAAAGGAAAGATCTGCGATTAGCGAATAGCGGCAGAGGCTAGAAAGGGAAAATGGCCCAGGCGGGGGAGGGGTGGCGACTAGGGGGTTGTAGGGGGAGTGGCTGGTGACTATTTTTAGAACTTTTTCTGTTGCCTGTTTATCTTTCCGACTCTGCTTCACGTCTGCCAAGAGCGTGTTAGAGCGATTAGGCTGCCTTCGGGAGGAAAGTCAGAGGCATTCATGGACGCCCCAACACAACAGAAATGGCAGAAATCATCCGGGCTGTGCCCCCCTAGTGCCCCGCTCCCTGCGAAGTGCCCCGGCTGGCTCCCCCAGTTGGGGGTTTATCCAAGCCCTTCTCAGCCGCCTCCACTGGCTGCGAAATCTGGGTAGGTCGTCGGAGAGGCCTCTAGGCGACCGATTGCATAGGCCACGGAGCAGGGACGGGGGTCTGGTGGCGGTGGGTGCGAGGCAGCGTGAAGCCCCCAGTAAACAGGCGTTGGGGACTACGGCGCCCCCTGGAGACGGCGCGCGGTTGCCTCCAAGCGGCTCTGTGCGGGCTTCTGGGGCGAAAGGCAGCCAAGCACCGCTTTATCCAACAATCGGCTGGCTTGCGTCAAAGCGTGGAAGAGCAGGGCCGAGTCCCTGCGTCTCGATTTATATTTCCCTCCAGAGGGACCAAATAGGAAGCTTGGAAACCCCGCCACGGCCGCGGCGACTGAACCGCTTCCAGACGGCCGGCCCGGGCCGCTTTTAAGGGCGTCTTCCCCGACTCCGCGTCCGTGTCCGCCTGTGTCGTCCAGGGGCCAGATCCACGGTCTCGCCGGGCCCCCTACACTGCGTTGTCCCCCTCTGAAGCTTAGCGGGGAGGCTCAAGGGGCAGACCTCGGGCTGCGTCCCACGAACTCTCGCGGGCCTCCTTAGGAGCTTCCGCGGCCGCGCGGAGAGGCGGGTGTTTTGTTCATATTTGGAGGAAAAAGTTTCTGTGACATGCAGGAAATGAGTAACTCCGGAGCCCTTTAGAGCTCCGCTGATGGATGCCAGGAGGCGGGAGCGCGCCCGAGTCTCGCCGCGCGCTTCTCCCTGACCGTCCCGCCAGACGTTCCCGAGAGCGGCGCCCGGGCCGGGTCCTTTTACCGCGACCCTTGCCGCCCCCGGAGCAAACGTGAGTCGTGCGCGCGCCCGCCCGCAGCTGCGAGGCTCTGACCCTCCCCGGAGCCCCTGACGTGTTGGAAGGAAGAAGCGCGTGATGGGGGTCGTGGGGTCTCGCGGGGCCGCAGCTGCACCGATGGAGGCAGCTCTGGCTCCCCAGGACCCGCAGACTTTGCAGACTCCCCGCCCCCACATCCCGCGCCCAGGCCAGGCGGGGCGCATTGTCTCCGGGGGTCCCCGCGTCGCTTAGCTGCAGCCCCACTCCGGGGCGCACGGGGTGGAGACTGGCGAGCCTGGGCGCCCGCGATGGGAGCACGTTGTGCCCCGGGTCCCGATGGTCCGTTACTTTGGACCGTCTGAGCAGAGCACTAGGGTCCCAGGACCGGCCCGCTGGGCCTGCTCGCCCGTTCTTTGGCCAGCTCCTTCCCGCCTTCCTTTCCCTCCTGGAAGGAGGAGGAGGAGTGAGGCTCTTTTGTTGTTTTGAACCCCCTCGCTCCAAGATAGCGAAGCTCAGAGCCTGCTGGGGGAAGGCAGCCCCTGTTTCCTCTTAGCGGCCGCGGAACTTTCTCTTGGAACTGCGGCTGGCTCTGCTAGCTGATCTCACGTCCATCCCCAGTGTGCCCACGGCTGCCCGATGTGCGCACCTTCCTGGGTGCCGGGTCAATGCTCTCCAAAGTTCTGGCCAGGCTGATCACCGCAGTTCCCCCTTCTTACAAACCTACTGTGGCCTGAAGAAGGAAATTATTTTACTGAGCCATCGGGCAGGATCCGACTTTGCCTTTGGCTCGCTCTTTCTAGTGTGAGAAGTGAAAAGACCTTCTTCCCCTCTTCCCCCCCCCCCAAACACAGCAAGGAACCTGGCAGACCACCCGATCCGCCACCCTGGTCTTTCGTGGACTCTGTCAGCCTCAGAGTCGTGTTCTATATTTTTTGTTCCTCTTTTGGATTTGAGGCAGGGCCCTTCCTTTTTACAAACCAGCTCTCCCCCAGGAGGCCTCCAGAAAAAGCCTTTCTCTGCGGGTTCACTGTGAACTGGCCTGACAAAAGCACAGAGAACCTGGGCCACCTCCTTGCTGGTGACACAATGGGCTGCGTGCCCGAGTGGCCGTCCTGGTTTGCTGGTACCCAGAGCCGCTGCTGTCTTCATAGTTTCCACTTGCGGGTAACCATGTAGCGGTTGCACTGCCTCCGCCGCGGATGGATGGGAAGAAGCGTCTGTGTTCAAAAGCCAACCTCAGCTCAGTCACATTCAAAGCTACGCCGTTTCAAAGTTCTGAATTTCAGGCACTAGTGGGCTAAAAGCATCTAAACTTTTTAGCTCGATGCTCTCATCCCTGAATTTCCATCATAGCAAGAACAGATCCCAGTTCCTGCAGAACCCAAGGGCACAGGGTATGTGGGTGAACCGTTTCTCCAAAGGCGAAAGGATGGAGGAATTTCTGTGTAGACTTCTGAGATTTCCAACCTTATCTGACCTACTGCCTCCTTTTTTAGGGGGCGGGGAATTACTCCGTGTCCCTCCAGGAAATCTACCTTTTTAGTGAACAAACCATATGGTACCTGAGGCTACAACCGCCCCCTGGATGGGCCCAGCATGGGGGCAGGGGGCAGGCTTTGACCATCACCCTCTTTAGTGATGCTCCTGGAAGAATCACGCACCTGAGGGACCAGAGGGATAGTACAGCAGGTAGGGCGCTTGCCTCGCACGCGGCCAACCTGGGTTTGACTCTGGCATCCCACTCAGGAGTGGTCCCTGAGTGCACAGCCGAGGAACCCCAAGCATCATCAGTGTGACACAGAGCCAAGTATTTTTTAAAGTTTTTTGAAAACTTGCACCCCTGAGAAAGTATTGCCCAGGAGACATCAGGGGTTGTAGTTTTCCACTTTTGGACACCCCTGAGTTCAACAAAGAGAAAGAATAAGTTGGTGGGGGCTATAATCCGTGGAGAGGGTAGGATTGAACCCCGGAGTGCACAGACTAGCTCTCAGTGCCTGCTCTTGCAGAGGGCTGGGTGTGAGGGGTGTGGGGAGCTGGGTGTGAGGGCGGGGCCTGGGTGTGAGCGAGGGAGGGCCCGGTGGCCGGCCACTGTGAAAGTGCCTCTGTGAGGGAGCGGGCCAGAGGCAGGCAGGCCACCTCCTGCCCTCCTCAGGAAGCTCAAGCATTATCACTGGGGATAGGCCTAGATGGCTCTTAGGGCCTCCCTGGGTGGAGACGCCGGGAAACAGGTCCAGCCAGCCAGGTAAGCAAAGTCCCTGGCAGGCGCCTGCTGCCCAGCCCTGACAGAGAAGGTTCTCCAGAGCTCCAGGCTCGGTGACTCCTTGTGGCAGTGCTGTGGGCTTAGGAGAGGGGGTCTGCTGGAGTAATGTCGTGAGGGCGGCGCTCGAGTATCCTGGGAGCTGAGGAGCAGGCACTGTTTATAACTGAGGGCAGGCTGCCTACAGGCTCTGCGTGCGGGCATCCCAGATCGAACCCTGTATCTGGGCAGTGATCCCAGAGCACTGCCTGGAGCGGCCCTAGAGGAGAGTTGGGAGTAGCCCCTGAAGTAGCCCCAAAACAATCAGTAATGGAGAGCAGTTGGGAAAAGTCTGGCTGGGAAGAGAATACAGCCCTGAGAACATGGACACCTGCTAATAAAAGCCTCCGGGGTGCTGGGAGCCTGTTCATCCCTTGCTTGGAATTAGGATCACTTGTCACTTGTCGCTTGTCTTTCCCTGGTTCATCCATTTGCTCGAGCGGACGCCAGTAACGTCTCCATTCGTTGGGAATGAGGTCCATTATTGTTACTGTTTTTGGCATATCAAATACACCTGAGGGACCAGAGCTTGCCAGGCTCTGCAGTGGCTCTGGGTTCATCCCAGGGGGCCCAGTCTTTTCTTTTTTTTCTTTTGCTTTTTTTTTGGGTCACACCCGGCAATGCTCAGGGGTTTCTCCTGGCTCTGCATTCAGGAATTACTCCTGGTGGTGCTCGGGGACCATATGGGATGCCGAGGATCACAGATCGGCCGCATGCACAGATTGGCCGCATGCAAGGCAAATGCCCTACCCGCTGGGCTATCGCTCCCGCCCCCAGTCTTTTTCTATGTCAGACCATTCACCATCCAGGGCCCACGGGGCAGAGCCCTGGGTATGTCGCCTGTCTACCACCTGCCAACGCAGCTGGGCACCACAGCCACACCTGCAACACCTTTGCAGGATAATAGCAAAGAAATTGGGATAAGGTGTTGAATTAGGGGGAGCTTTGATCTCCCAACAATAGCATGGCAGCTTGATGCCCTTTAGAAAAAGAAGCATTATCCTATGCACTTTGCCAAGGAATATGCCTGAGTAAGCGGCAGATAGACTAACTCCGCCCTCCTACCCCCAGCCGGGCGCCCTTGAGCAGTTCCCCACCTCTACGGCCGTCTACAGCAGCCCAGATCACCCGCAGTTATTGAAGGCTTCGCATGTGCCAAACATTTCCCAAAGAAATAAAGTATGTTGGCAGCAAATTGATCTCGCCAATAAGCAGTGAGGTTACTGTTACCCACATCACAAGGGATGCAGAGAGGCCTCAAGGCTGAGGCCCAATCGCTGAGCCCCTCAGAGAGGCAGAAGCAGGTTACCCCTCTACGCTCCGTGGCCAGGGGCAGGGGGTGTCCTTGTGCGAACAAGGCAAGAGCAGATGCCTTTGTCATCTTCAAAAGAAAAGCAGCAGCTTAGCCAATCTGTGACGTGTCGGTAAACTGCATCCGACAGGGGGAAAGTGAGGAGCCTTAGAAGCGAGGCAGCCATAGCAACTGGTGGTGAGCCTGGTCCCAGCAGTGAGCGACTTTCCTTCTCACTCACTTGATGGGGGAGGGGGCGCTTGTGAAGTGGCAAATCCAGTTTGAGGCCTGGCAAGGGGTTGGTGAGTAAGTGCCACCTGGGTGTGGTGCCGAAGGAAAAGGCCTGTGCTCCCTGGCAGAGGCTGAGAACACCGCCAGGACTGGAACCAGGTGGGGAATGTCCAAGCAGGCTGTCCCAGTGCAGCTGGTCCCCGGCCCTGAGCAGGTGGTGTCCACGCGCCAAATAGCCATCCCTGGGCTCCTGCAGGAAGCCTGTCCCGCCACTCCTTTCCCTGGCTGCGTAGCTCTGTTGGGCTTTTCCACACTAGATATTCAACAGTTCATCAGGCAGAGCAGGAAATCTCACCGCCTACTGCTGACGGCTGTGTTTTACACAGACGAGGCTTCTCGGCCACCGAGTAGGCTCTGCTGGGAAAGTGACATCTCCCACAGGGAGCTGTTTCCCTCCAGGTGTCACCTGTCCTAAGGTTTGGATCTCAGCTGTGCCCACTCAGAAACACTCTTGTCACTATTTTTTAGAGTGACCTGGACTTGGGCTACTGGGTGACCATAATAAAACTCCTGGAAGCAGGACTCCAAATCAGAAGACTAGTTTATGAATCTGCCAAGGGTCTTTGTGGTTATCGTGACAGACTGGATGATGTCTGTTCCCTGAGTCCTGCACATGCCAGGTGGGAAAACAGATCAGGAGGTGAGCCGTGTCGGCACAGCTGGAGTTAGAGCAAGTCCAGCCCTGTGGGCACTGTTCTCGAGGGCTTTCCCGGCATGCACCATGCCTGCCAGGTAGACCAACATCCCACTGCGTCATGGGGCCCTCTGAGAACTTGGCCTAGGCCTCTGGAACAGTGTGAACTTGGTGGAGTTACTCCCTTTCCTTTTTTAATATTTAGCAATTCTTAAATTGCATTTAATTGTTGTGCTTAATGTTTTTGTAGCATTAGCTCCCAGCTTCATAGAAGTACATTTGCATACATTAAAAAACTTCTACAAATTATGGGTTTGGAGGATCAGGCCATAGGGGCAGATGCTGCATTTAAATCAGAAGGACGGCAAGGCAGTCCGGCCAGGTCAGAAAAGCTAAGCGCAGGAAAGAAATGCGGGGCCCTTGTCAGCAAGGATGCTGGGAAGTCGAGGGACAGGCCTGGTTTCCATAGCCCTGTGTGAGCCGGCGGACCTGTGGGCTGCCTCGGTCACCTGGCCCGCCCAGCTCACCTTTTTGGTTTTAAATGGTCCTGTCCTTTCCCGGACCACCTCCGCTCCCTTCCCTGCCCTGGGATGTGTATGCGGACCAGGTCTTTGCATCGTCCCTCCTGCCCCCATGGCCTGTCTTCAATAACCCCTGGGCCCAGTGCCCCCAGAGCCAAGCAGCTGTGACCCGTGTAGGCTTTGGAACAGGGAAGGCTTGAGGAGGTCGCGGCTCTAGTGCTGGATAGTGGGTGTCTGGAGTTTCGTGTCGGGTTAGATGGTGTCAAGCCCTCTGCTGAGTATGGCCTGAAAGCCCCTCGGTGTGGTACCTGGCACAGACCTGCAGGCGGGCCACTATGAGCTCTAGCAGGGACCATACCAAGTTCTCCTTGCTGTGCCACATTGGGTCCCCACTGTCTCACAGTGCCTCTCCTGGGCAGGGGGCTAGGCCCTGCCGGGCTCTTCACCCCACCCCTAGTCTCCCCACTGGCCCAAATGGTGGAACTGGGGCTGATCCGTGGGCTCTGTGGGGTTTTGTTTGTTTGTTTGTTTGTTTGTTTTCTTTTTGGGGTCTGGCTCTGCAATCAGGAATTACTCCTAATGGTTGCTCAGGAGAACATATGGGATGCCGGGGCTCGAACCGGGTCAGCCATGCAAGGCAAACGCCCTCTCCACTGGACTCTTGCTCCAGCCCCTGACCCGTGGACTTTTGTGGCTTGTTCAGCGATGAGGACAAAGGGTGAAGATCCTGCGTGGAGAGGGAACGCCCACTCGGGAGGCCTGGCCTGCCACACACATCCCGGGGCAGGGAAGGGAGAGGAGGTTGTCTGGGAGAGGACAGGGCCATTTGGGGTGTTTCCGAGGTCCGCAGGCTCCTCCTCAGCCATCTGGAGCCTCGGCTGTTTCCCCCAAGAATCCGTCCCCCTCCATCCACATGGCCCGTCCCATGACCTCAGTGGAATGGAAGCCCCTGGCAGGTGACATCACTGTCGCCCAGGCAACACCTCCACCTCCAGGGGCTCAGGGAGAAACAAGAACCACCCCAACTGTAAGACCTATGCTGGAGGGGCGTCCAGGCATCCCTGCCCAGGTGTGGCTCTGAGCGGCGGGTTAGGGAAGAGCAGGGCACTGTAGGCCGGAGCCCAGGCTCGGGGCCGGCTAGTTTGGCCAGAGGGGCGAGAGCACGGTCTGGCTTAGGTCTCGGGTCAGTGGCCAGGAGCAGAGAGCTTGGCTCCTTGCCCACTTCTGACAACTTCCATGGCCACACCTCCCCTCAACCTGAATCTAAGGCAAGGGAGGGTGTAAGCAGTGACAGGACAGGAAAAACCGGGTACCCAGGCCTTCTCCACAGGGGCTTAGGAGGAAGGGAGTGTTTTCATTCAAGGGTGAGCCCTGTGAGGGATCCCCTGAAGCCCAGGGTGCATGGCTCAGCGAGACTAAGGCGCAGGGTCCGAATCCACGAATCCAGCAGTGTGGGGTCTGCTGGAAGCCAGCCTCCCCTCTGACCTCTGCCCTTTCTCTTAGGTAGGTGTTAGTGGTTTATAAAGGGGCGGGGTATGAAATTAAGGCTAAAGAAATGTATGGTTCTGTGCCAATAGAAGGAAGTCCTACCATCGATCAGGGAATAGTGAATAGCACTTCACCCTGGATTCACTATTCCCTGATCGATGGTAGGATCTCCTCCTATTGGCACAGAACCATACATTTCTTTAGCCTTAATTTCATACCTCGCCCTTTATAAACCACTAACACCTACCTAAGAGTAAGGGCAGAGGTCAGAGGGGATTCACTGACCTCCAGGGGGTCCCCTTTCTCCCACCAGTTTCCACAGGAGCTTGGAGGTGTTTGAAAGGTGCCTGAGGTCTGGGTGAGAAGATTGTAAGCCCAGCGTGTCCCAGTGTCCACTTCAAAGGAAGCGCCCAGGGCAGCGATGTTCTTGGGGTCCAACAGGCTGGGCAATCATGATGTGACTTCGGCTTTCGTTCCATCCCATAAGGGGGCCAGCTCTTGTCCGGTGGGACTCCCTGAGAGAAGAGGCTCGGAAAGGACGGGCTCCCTGCCGTGGAAAAGGGTGATGAGGCAGCTGGCTTCAGAACAGCTGGAATGTGTTTGAGAAAGCTGCCGGTCAGCAGAATCTCAGATGCGAGACGTTGCCATCTGATACCCAGCGTGTGGGTGGGGTGATCTCTTACAAACCTGGATACAGAGCGGATCTGAAAACCGTGGGGGAGTGTTAGCAGAGAAAGTGATTCACACTGAACTTTTCTTTACCAGTCTGCTTCCCAAAGCAAATATCGTCACCTTTTGTTCATAAAAATATCGTAGCCTTGAAAGTTTAATTGTAGGGGTTGGAGAGTTTGTTACAGTGGTTATGCATTTGTCTTGCCCCTGGCCAACAGGGTTCGATCCCCAGCACCCTGCATGGTCCCTGAGCACCGCCAGGAGTGATCCCTAAGTGCAGAGCCAGTACTGATTCGTTGGTAACTTTAATGGGTAAAACCCCAGCAGAGTCTTTGCATATATCCATTTCTGTTCCTCAGACAGCCCTTCATGGTGTGTATTTGCTCAGTTTCACAGGTGGAAGAAATAGACTCAGAGAGGCTAAGGAACATGCCCAGTCACAGAGCTAGAAGCAGCAGAAATGGGGTTCACAGCCTGCTCTGTGCCTCGCCGAGCCCTAGACTCTCTGTGCCACCCCAGGTCTCTGCCGGACACCCCATGAGTAAGAAGGTGGCATGCCGCCTGAGAGCTAGTGTTAGATACGAGAGGACATGACACAGACCCCCAGTTCAGCTCCCTTCCTGGGGCTGACTTGCTCTGTGATATGGGGTTCAGCATCTTTGTTTGACGGGGACAGTAAGAGCCAGTACCCGCAGTTGTCAGGACCTCCCCTGAACACGATTCGAGACCCCGTTTGTCAAGTGACTCTTCCAGTTGACTAGTGGTGGGCCTGGCCTCGGGCTGGGAGGGTCTCAGCTCTGAATCTCTCCTGCCCTGCTCCTCCTCTCTCCTGTAGGCCATGTCCCTGTAGTGGATGCCAGCGAGTCTCTGCCATCCCGCCTCCCACCAAAAGGAGGGCGTTGTCCCATTCTAGCCCAGCTTGTTGGTGCAACATCAGGCGCTCGTGACAAACGGTTCTCATGGGAGCCTGCTTCAATAGCCGTCTTAAGAGCAGACGGGGACCCGCCTGAAGCTCATGAAAAGGTCCTTTGTTTGCGGAGACTTTGTGCAGGAATGTCTGAGGAGGCAGCTTGCCTGGGCCAGAGGGGAAGGGCGGGCTGGAGCCTCTGGATGCTGCCAGAATCCCGCTACTAACCTGCGGTCTCGGCCCTGATATTCAGCCCCCAAACCCACTCTGCCAGCGGCAGAAGACCTGTCTTCCCCAGAGAAGACGGCCTGAAAAGCATCTCAGAGAACCCGGGCGCCCTCTATATCCGGGTGGCAGGCGTCCCTAAGTTCTTGAAGTCTGACTCTGCTTCCTGCCTCACTGTCACCTGCAGGGCCACCTGCCTCTCCTGATGCAGTGCAAGGACGGCCTCAGGCTTCACCACGCCAGGTCGCTGAGCAGAGAGCACCATGGGGGAAACTGTCCATCCGAAGGGCAGAATCCGAGGGTCCAATCCTGGTTCCAGTGTTAAGTGGCCCCTTTGCTCTGTGCCTTTGTTTCCACAGCTGTAAACTGGGCACAGGTCTGCCTCGGAGGTGGGACTATAGGAAGCAGGTTGCACAATGTTTCAGCCTCAGGAAATGCCGTGGCCGGTTGCTGTTTACCAGCCCTTCCCGCAGGCTATTGGACAATGCCGCTTCTTGTCTGTCCTCGAAAGGCAAAAGGTGTCTTCATTCCGCCAAGGTGGCTTCTCTGCTCTGTCTCTTACCTAATCTTCAAGTCCCAGAACCTTCCACTTATCTCTTGTTTCTACGAGATTCTCAGGCAAGGTGGCAGGGACCAAGAGGAGGAGCCAAAGGGCCAGGCAGCTAGAGAGGAGAGAATGTATGTGGGGCTCGTGCCGGGATCGTTTTCTTGGTAAATGCTGGTGGTGAGTCAGCCGGCAGAGCAGTGAGAACTGCAGACCTAAACTGCGGTCTGTCTCCAGGGCTACGTCGGGAAGGGCTTTGCTCACATTTCCCAGGCACTTACCTCCACTCGCTCTTGGCTCTTGGACTGCTGAGTGCCTCGCAGGCAAGAAAGCTCAGACGTTTCTGTATCCAGGACTGTGCCTACTTCAGGTCTCTGTTTCCAGGAGAGAAGGGAAAGCAGGGAATTCCTTTGCGGTGCTAACTGCACCTACCCACCCATCCACCCAGCCTCCCATCTACCCATCCACCCGCCCATCTGCCATCCATCCACCCATCCACCCATCTATACCTTCCTAGCCACACTCATATCCACCCCTGCCTCCATTCGCCTATCCATCCGCTCACCCATCCTTCCATCCACACACCCCTCCATTTACCAACACAGCCGTTCACCCACCCACCCACCCATCCTTTCATTTTTTCATTTTTTGCAGGCACTCCTAGCATACCTACATCTTTAGTTCTGGGCATCAGAGACCAAGCTGGCTTCTCTTACTTCTCTTACATGACCAGTAGTGGCGATGTGTCTGTTGACAGGGAACCTGAAGCTTGCTAGCTCTTCCTCTCTGCTCTCTCTCTCTCTCTCTCTCTCTCTCTCGCTCTCTTTCTCTGTCCTTTAAAAGAAAACACGGAGGTAGAAGAGACAGTCATGTTTCCTAGTTTCTGAAAATTCAGCGATACTGATCACCACCACCCCTTTCTCCCAGAGATAGTGGTCACTCCCTTTTTCTCAGAGTTGTCCCTAAGGTGCACTGAGGAAGATTTAACCAGTAAAAAGGAAGCCTGGGGCTGGAGGAAGAGTACCACGGGTAAAAGTCGCCTTGAGCATGACCACCCCAGTTCGATCCCCAACACTGTATGAGGTCTCCCGAGCATCGCCAGTGTACTCCCCCTCAAGGGAACCATGGCCTATCACCAACACCACCAGTAACAGTGTCCTTTCCAGGGGCCACCCTGTGGCAACACCACAAACATGGGCTCATGCCACAGCAGGTGGTGAAGCCAGGACAGTGTCAGGCCTTGTGGCTCTTGTCTTGGCTCCCACGCTGCTGCCATCTATTTCTCTACAAGTGTGTTACACTCTGCTGAGCCCAGGTTTTAGGGCTGTTTCTTGGGAGCAGGAGCATACCCAAGATCTTGGTGGCCATTTACTGTCTGACTTGTGTACCTGTCATTCATTCAGGGACTCTGTTGTGCCAAGCTCAGCTCTGGGCAGGGGGCAGGCATGACGCAGTGCCACTCCATCCCTGTGTCAGTCTGAGTGCTTGCTTTGTGTAACAGAAATGTGTTGCCCTGGTTGGTGGCCTGGAGGTCTGTTTCAAGAACAGAAATGCGTTGCCCTGGTTGCTGTTCACCAGCTCAGGGGTAAGTCCATGCCACTGTAGGTGGTTGGTGTCATTTCAGTGTTCCTCTACTTCCGGTCCCGGGCTCTCTGCCTGCCGGGTGGAGGGACCTAGTTGCCTCTGATGAACCCCCTGGCCCCCTCCCCGCCTTCAGTGCGGGATGCTGAGGCCGACTCCAGGCTGTTGAGCAGCCCGGATCTGTGTTGATGCTGAGCACAAGCCAACAGGCCGACCACAAGCTCTTAATTTTTTTTTTTTTACAGCTGGCTGGGTCGCCCTCTCGCCTTTGTGTCTCTTGCTGTTCCTCTTTGTGAAGATGAAAGGGGTTTAGATCTTTATAGACCCAGAGCCTGAGGGCAGCGTGTGTGTGTGTGTGTGTGTGAGAGAGAGAGAGAGAGAGAGAGAGAGAGAGAGAGAGAGAGAGAGAGAGAGAATGTGTATATGTGTGTTTGGTATAAGAGAGTAAGAGTGTGTGTATGTGATTGAATATGTATGAGAGAATATGTGTATGTCTGATGTAGGACAGTGAGAGTGTGTGAGTGTGAATGTGTGTGAATATGTGCGAATGTGTGTAAATGTAAATATGTGTGTGAATGTGTGTGGAGAGAGAGAGGGGGAAGGGAGAGACTGTGTGAGAGAGAGAGAGTGAGTGAGTGTGTGTGTGTGTGTGTGTGTGTGTGTGTGTGTGTGTGTGTTCAGAAGCCCAGGGCCCTTCCTTTCCTCCCCTGCCCTCCTCTCTGCAGCCCCAGCCAGCCTCAGGGGACCAGCGTGGGAGCTTAGTGCAGCTTCTCGGTGTGGGGGGCTGGGACCCAAGCTGGCCTGTGTGTAGCCCTGGAGACCCCGTGGGCGCCCGCATCCCCCTCCCACAGAGGCACCGTTGCCTCCCTGAGCTGGTCTCTGCTGCACAGAGCACAGCTGGCGCCCTGCCCCGCGGTGCTTCCACCCATCCCAGCCCCCTCCAGAGGGAGCCCAGCCGGCTCTGCAGCCCTTCGTATTGCTTTGGTGGGGCTCTGCTCCCGCACCAGCCCTGGCCCAGCGAGCTCAGCTGGTGCCAGCACGCACCTTAGGCCCACCCTGCTACTCCCTCTGGATACCAAACTCCGGCTCCAGTGCCCTGAGCAGTCACAGAACAGTGTAGGGGAGAGAAAAGTCCCACAGGGGGCTCATGTTGCCCCTGTGGGGGAGACAGGCCTGCTGGCTGCAGCGAAATCTGAGAAGCCCCCGGGCCTTTGTATTGTTAACCGGGCCTGCGGCCTGGA
This sequence comes from Cryptotis parvus, assembly GCA_021461705.1. Classification (NCBI taxonomy): domain Eukaryota; kingdom Metazoa; phylum Chordata; class Mammalia; order Eulipotyphla; family Soricidae; genus Cryptotis; species Cryptotis parvus. The sequence goes on along the minus strand of JAJIBD010009952.1, from coordinate 41,382 downwards.
GGTCTGGCCCGTGCCCAGCCTGGCACCGCCAAGGCGCGTCCCTCTAGGAAACGCAGCCGGGAGAGAGGGTTTGCAGAGGTTTCTTTGAAAGTAGTTTGTGTGGGGCGCTGGTCGTGAGCAGTAGTTTTCTGTGGGCACCCCTCAGCATGCGCCCCAGCCCAAGGAGTAGACAGCGCTGGGCTCGGGGTTCCGGGAATTGGGAGGATGCACAGGACCCCCGGACCACAGAGGAACCAGCAGGAGAACGTGGCTTCGCGGGAGCCGTTGGGGAGCTAGCCTGGCCCTGTCTGTGAGGTGGACAGTTTGTGTGAACCCGAGTCCCCACGATGGGTGGCCCCAAGACCCCTGCCCGCTGAGGGGGTCCTGGCATACCTCCGGGGGGCTCTGTCTCCCTAGGGAAGAAGGGCGTCAGAGGCTGCGGAGTGGGTGGGGAGGGTCTTGGAAGTGGGGTCAGAGGTGGGTGGGTAGAGTATAGATGTGGGAGTAGTGGGGGTGGGTAGAAGAGGGGCTTCGGGCGTCTGGAGCAGGCAGGAAGGGAACCCTGGGTCCAGACTGTGCCCGTGGACATCGGTGCCCTCTGCTGTGGACAGGGAGACCCCATGCCGACCTCAGCTCCTGAGGGCCAGTGCTAGGAGAGGCCCCGAGGCAGCATCGGCCGCCTCTGCCCCGCTGCCCTCGCCTCTCCTCCCGTCTCTCTGCCCCCTGCCCCCTGTCCCCTGGAAGGACACTTGCTTTTCGGAGCACTTGAGTGGTGTGGGATGAGGTCATCGTCCTGAGAGCTAGGACGGTGTGAATCGCAAAACAGCTGCTAAGGGGAGCTCACACACAGGCTGTGTATGATGGGACCAGCGGGATTCCGGGTGCCCTGGGGGGTGCGGGGGCCTGACCCTGTCTCTGTGGCACGCTGGTCCCCTTAGCCTCTGCCCTCTGCAGTCCGCCCTCACTGCAGGCCTCAGGCCTGAAGCCCGAAGGTCCCCGGACTGTGCTTTTCCATGACGTCCTGAGGGTCAGGTCCTCTGCCATTGGGAAGCAGGCAGCGTGGAGGGCGGAAGGACGCCTTGTCCTTCCTGGGAGATTGATGGCTTCCCTGCCCACCCCCGAGGACAGGGCCCAGCTGCAGTAATGGGCGGGAACAGGAAGATGCTGGACTCCCCACGGAGGCTGCTGTCCCTGGGCCAGGCCGGCTGTGTGACCCCACTGCAGAGGACGGCTGGCGTCCTGGTGGCCTGCTGGAAGCCCCTCGCCCTCCTCAGTGCCCTGCAGGTGTGAGTGTCAGCGCGTGTCCGACCAGGGAAAGTTTGTTCTGGGCTCACTCCTCTGCCTTCTCCCTCTCTGCTCCCCACCCCGGAGTCCATCTGACCCTGGCCCTGCTCACACAGTCTGAGGTCCCCCTGGGGGTCAGGTTATGCCGGGGTTCTCCAGTTCCTGGGCTTACCTGTTATCCTCCATGTCCCTGTCTTTGCTGGCGGAAGAAAACCCCTCGTGCAGCGCCCTCTGCTGCCCGCCCTGCATAGACTCGGCCCCTCTGTGGGGGTGGGGAGTGGACTAGGACTATTCCATGATAATTTGGGGCCCACAGCCCAGTGATGCAACTGTATGTGTGTGTGTATATGTGTGTGTGTGTTGGGGGAGGGGCAGGGTGCTTGCCTTGCATGTGACTGACTCAAGTTCGATCCCCAGCAACCCATACGGTCCCCAAGCACCAGCAGGAGTGATTCCTCAGTACAGAGCCAGGAGTACTCAGAGCACTGCTGGGTGTGACCCAAAAACAAACAAGAAAAGAGTTTGAGGCTGGGCGTGTTGCACAAGTCGGACCTGCGGGAAGAGCGGGTACAGGCATGCTTGGAGGGGAGGAGAGAAGGCTCACGGGAGCAGGCGCAGGGTCGGGACGGTGGGTCGAGGGAGGAGTGGGATAGGGGGCGTCCAGAGGCAGGGCCGAGGCTTTGGACTGTCCCACTGACATCTTACTTGATGCTCGTGGTTTGAAACAGCCATCGGTATTATAATATTGGAGGTGGGAAGGGAGTGATAAAAGAAGAGGTTTCTGACTTCTCTTGGGACAAAAAGGAAAATGGTGCCATTCCGGGTGCACAGAATGTTGGAGATGGCGATGCCCCTTTGGGGACAGCCTGTGTGAACTCGTCCCTCCACTCAGCTCCCTGGTGCTGCAGGAAGTGTGGCACCAGGCAATACTGCAGGAAGTGTGGCACCAGGCAGTGCTGCAGGAAGTGTGGCACCAGGCAGTACTGCAGGAAGTGTGGCACCAGGCAGTACTGCAGAGTGAGACCTCCCAGCTCAGAGGTCCCACTCATCCCTGGACTGCCAGCCCGCGCCTTAAGGCTACACAAAGTGTGTGGTAGAGGGGGCACAGGCTGGTGGCCAGGTTGGAGGCCAGTACAGAGGCCCTGCGCCGGGAGGGGAAGAGGGAGATGAGACACAGGAGAGGGGGCACCTGGGGCCCAGAACCTGCCCTTCCCACCCACTTCCTCAATGACTCCTTCCTTCCTCTTTCCTCACTTCCTCTTTTTTTTTTTTGCTTTTTTGGGTCACACTCTGCAATGCTCAGGAATTACTCCAGGCTGTGTTCGGGGGGTCCATATGGGATGCCAGGAATCAAACCAGGTTGGCCACATGCAAGGCAAAAGCCCTGCCCACTGGACTATGGCTCCCGCCCCTCACTTCCTCTGTTGACCCTCATCTCCCTCCATGGGGCCTGTCAGGCCCCAGCTCCCACCCCCAGAGGTGCTGCTCATCAGCCCCCAATCTTCTCCCCCTTCCCCATAAGGGATGTAGATGAAGAGAGCCCCCTAAGGGTGCTACCTCCTGGCAGCTCCATAACCTAGTCCTTGGGTGTGCCCACTAGCTCTGTGAGGGTGCAGTCGCAGTGGCCTCGGGGAGGCTGGTCCAGGTTGAACAGGGGTGGAGGCCTGCTAGAGCGAGGCCCAGAACCAGGGAGGTGACTCAGGCGGGGCCACAAGATGTCCAGCGATGATGGCTCGCTGCCCAGACCCAGACTCCTGACCAAGACTGGGGAGGCCTAGGCCAGGAAAGGGAGGCTCAGTCTCCCATCAGCCCCTGATGGGACCTTACAGAGCTGGAGCCCCACCCCCCATCCCACCCCTGTGTCCAGGTGCCTCCCTGAGCACAGGATGTTGCATCTGTTCCACTGCTGTGCTGGAAATGGCAGGACAGGCAGGCTGGGGACACACTCAGCTGCGCCAGTGTCAGCCTTCGTGACACCCTCCACTCTCACTGTTCAGGCCTGGCTCTCCCCACCCATCCCAGCCTGGGTTCCCGGTGAGGGTCAGCAGCTGCTGTCCACCCCATCTCCCAGTTCACAGTGTGTCTGCTGTGCGCCTGTTTTCTCATCAGCCAAATGGGCAGAGGGGAAAAAAAAAAATCTGAATTTGTGACTTTATTTCTCCCAAATGACTATGGCTCACTTACTGGCAGGCACAAAAGGGAGGTTAGGCCCAAACCTTTGTACTGTTTGGATCTCCCTTGGTCACTCTTTCTCGGCGGGCCCAGAAGCTAAACCATAGAGACGGACCCGAGGAACCCAGGGGCCCAGACCGGGTGAGCCTCCCTGCCATCACGGCTCCTTTATCGTGTTTCCCGGGATATCAGCCACTCCCTTTGGCTCTGAAGGTGACGCCTTCAGAGCTGCGTTTGTTGCTGTAATTAGCAGGGCTAATTGCATCTGACAGCCTGGGCGTGGGGCAAAACCCTGGTTGGCAGCAGAAAATCCACCTTCTTCCCTGCCAGATGCCACCTGCCCCCAGAGGGACCAGCTCGTGTTCTCAGACCCAAGTGGGCTTAGAACCTCCCGGAAGTTTTGTACAAACACAGAATCTCTGGTCAGCTGGGCGGGCACTGCGTATGAGCTGGGTGTTCAGGAGTCCCCAGGCTCTTGGAGGCATGGGGACCGCTGACTTCCGAGAAGGGGAACCCTAAGGCCAAGTCTGCCAACCGGGCAGGGGCCGTGGAAGGAGCAGAAGGGGTGTTGATGAGGGCTGTGGGCCGGAATCAGGCCCCACTGTGCCTCCCCACCCCGTCACCCCACGAGTCTCTGTGGAAGGACAGTGTGTGTGTAGGGGGGACACTCCTGCATCGAGCCTGAGTCTGGCTCCATGGCTCACTGTGTGGGAAGCAGGAGCAGCCCCTACTGCTCGAGGCCAGAGGGTCCCGCTGAGCACTGGGGCCTGCCCTGAGGGGCCAGGCTAAGGGTTTCTGAGGACACGGTGAGGAGCTCAGGGGAGGAGGGAGAAGCCACCTCAGGGGGCCTGGAGCTCAGAGCAAGGGTCTGTGCCCACCCTCAGGGCCCTGCCCAGGGCGCACAGAGCTGCCTCGTGCCCACAGTTCCTGCTGCCCCGTGACCTTGGCCCTTTGCCACGTTAAATTTAGCTGCGACCTGCGTGGTCACCACACGTGGTGGGTGGGTGGAGAAAAGGAACCCAACAGGTTTCCTGCCAACTTCCTGGACGCAGACGGACGAAAGCCTCCGTGTGACCCGGCTCTGTTTTCTTTGTGTTTGTGTTTGGGGGAGGGGACTCCCCAGCAGTGCTCAGGGTCCTTAGCCCTGAGATTCTGTACTCTGGCCCGTGGTGCTGAGGCCACACCCGGAGGTGCTAGAGGGTCCTTGAGGGATGGAACTCGGGGGCCTCCTGCGTGCAGGGCATGTTCTACAGCCCTTTGAGCCAGACCCCCGGGGGTAGCATCGGGGCTGTAGTGGCCCTGTGAGAGCGTCAGCTACAGGCTGCAGCAGCTGCTCTGACTCCGGGAGTGTGCGAGAGAATGAGAGTCCTGTCTGATACCCACCGCCCCACCTGACTCCCTCTCTTTGTCCTTCTCTCCGCAACCCCGGAGTGTGTGAGGGGATTGTGCGCTGTGATTGGAGGAAGAGCAGAGTCTGACCTGGGTCCCACCAAGAGAGAGTCGAGCCCCTAGCCCTTGGGTTACCCATCTGTGCTGAGGTTGACAGTAGCACAGCGACATCTCTGAGCTCAGAGTGGAGGCGCAGCATGACTCCAAGAGCCCCATCAGTCACAGAGACTCCCAGGGCCTCTCCCGGGGCTGGGTGTGGGTGTGGTAAGTGCCGGCAGTCCTCAGAACTCAGCATTTGGTGCTTGACCGGCACTTTGAAGCCTGGCTCTGCTCCTTCACCGCCCAGGGCCGCGGGGCAGACTGCTGAGCTGGGGAGGGGAGGAAACAGCTCCATGGAGACACAGGAAGGAGCCGTACGGGTGTCCTCTCCCCAGGCGCTAGACATGCTTCCCTCCTGGCTGCTAGCTCCATTGCCTAGCTACTAGCTAGTTACTAGTTAATGGCTCTTCCTGTGCCCTCAGCAAGGCACCGATTCTAGGCACAAACCAGCCTGTCGCCGCGTTTCCTGACACTGGCTCCCTTGAGTTCCACCCCGCCCCTCCGTGTGTAACACCGCCCCTTCATGTGTAACACTGCCCCCTCCGTGTGTAACACTGCCCCCTCCGTGTGTAACACCGCCCCCTCCGTGTGTAACACCACCCCTCCGTGTGTAACATCGCCCCCTCCGTGTGTAACACCGCCCCTCCGTGTGTAACACCGCCCCTCCGTGTGTAACACCACCCCCCGTGTAACACCGCCCCCTCCGTGTGTAACATCGCCCCTCCGTGTGTAATATCACCCCTCCGTGTGTAACACCGCCCCCTCCGTGTGTAACATCACCCCTCCGTGTGTAACACCACCCCTCCGTGTGTAACACCACCCCTCCGTGTGTAACACCGCCCCCTCCGTGTGTAACACCGCCCCTCTGTGTGTAACACCGCCCCTCCGTGTGTAACACTGCCCCCTCCGTGTGTAACACTGCCCCTCCGTGTGTAACACCTCATGGGTGCTGCCAGGGATGCCCGCCCCCTCTAGCACCTTGGAGGGTGTCTCGCTATCCACCGCTCAGGCACCCAAGCAGGCTCCAGTAGAAACCTCATTCAGGGAACAGGCGGTTTGCCAAGGGTGTTAGCGGCGTCATCAGCTCCCAGCTCGGCAGATACAGGCACGGCTCTTCCCCTTTTAGAGATGAGACGCTGAGGTTCAGAGGCTGTGGTATGCCCACAGTCGCATGTCTGCAGATGCGCAGTCTGGTCCATCAACTCCTTTACATCCTCAGAGGTGACTGCTCCAAGCTTGGGAGGTTGGGACTGTCCCTGTGCTGGACAAAGCAATCTTCCAGCCCTGGCCCCTCCACAGAGCTGAGGGGGATGGGATGGCTTAGGGGGTGATATCACCGCGACGGGGACACTCTATCCGAGTTGGCCTAGAAACCCATCTCTGGGTTGGGAGTTGCCCAGGATTATTACTGACTTGTCAGGGCCTGTCCGAAGGTGGCTGCCTGCAGAACGAGGCCTCGGAATCCCGAGTGCTCTGGCGGAGTCACTACAGTGTCTGTCTTAAACTCCCAGTCACAGGACCTGCCAGCCAGCCAGTGTCGCCTTGGCCATCCCAGCCAAACTTTCGATGGATGTTTCTCTAATGTAGAAACCAGAGCTGACCTGTTTCTGCCATTAGCTACTAGCTGCTCCCAGACTTTTCCTCACCCCAGCCCAGCCCGGCCCAACTTCCTCCACTTTCTCCTGTCCTCCATTTCCTCCTCAGTGCAAGTGCTCAGAGCACACCTCCGTGACCTGAACAAGCCGCCCCAGGACCCCTGATTCTGCTGGCCACTGACCCTGGCCAGCCAGCCCCTGGGGTCCTGCAGACCCAAGCCAGCTGGGACCCTGGGGCAGCCCTCCAGGTGGACGGATCTCCCTGCTGGCATGGCAGACTGTCCCCGCAGAGGAGCCCTTCCTGGTGACGGACACCCAGGCCTTGGCATGGGCTCTGCTGTAGAGCCAGAGCAGGTGGTTTCAGGATGCAAACCCAGGTCAGCGCCTGGGGCGCAGAAGCTCCCCTAGGGGTTGTGGCCCGCCCTGTGGGGTGGGCGCCTCTGTCTTCTTTGTTGGCCTTGTTTGACCTGTTGAGTGTCCTGCTGGCAGGAAGGAGATGGACAGTGGGGCAATGAGTGATCATTCCCAGGGTTCCTGGTGGGGCACGCAGTGGTGGAAGTGTTAACGAAAGTGGATTTCCTGTACTAGTGGGTTCTTGAGAATTGCATGAAAGATCAACATACAAACTCAGATGAAATTAAGTTAATTTATTATGAGAAAAGGCAGGCAATTCCAGGCCCCTCCCCAGATGTCCAGGCCTCTCCGCCACCCGTGGACGATGTCCCGGTCCTGAAACCAATACAATGCTGCCTGGTCCAGTGTATGACCCCCAGTTCAGGTTCTGAACAGGGTGAGTGATCCTGGTGAGTGAGAGGGAGCTGGCAAGAGAGTGAGCAAGCCAAAAGAGAGGAAGGGGGAGAGCCGGCAAGAATAGCCGCCTGTCTTCTTGTTCTCCTCTCTGAGAGGCTAAAGTGGCCTTGCGGTTTCCACCCCTAGCTCCAGCGGTATCAAAGTAACCTGGTGCTCTCCAACCTAGCTCCAGTGGTATCAGAAGATCACATTGGCTCTGTACTCCAGAGCCTCCCAGACTCCCATCTGGAGGGTACTGCAGTGTAGATTGGGGGGCCACGTGTAGGGGCTAAGCCAAAATCCTGCATTTCCACAAACTCAGGAGAGCCTGTGCTGTTTGGGCAGCAAAGGTCTGGGGCTAGCCCTTTTCTGAAAGTCCCTGGAAGCCTGAAAGTTCATTCATCCTGGAGGAACCCAGAATCTCCTTTCTTAGCAAATAGATGGTTTTAGAGTGGAGAGACCTGGCCCGGACATGGCCCAGCAGACAGGAGCGCTTGCTTTACATGTGGGATCTATTCTCCAGCACTGCATGGATGTGACCCTCGAGCACTGAGCTGGGAGTAACTCAAGCACTTACAGATGTTACCCCTAAAAAAAAAAAAAAACAAAGAAATGAATGAATAAATCCATAAAATCCAGATGCCTTGAGAGGTGGCGCACTCACGGAGTCATACAGATTGTCCCCAGGGGTATCTGGGGGCCAGAGGTCCAGGAAAGAGGTCAGAGTTGAGTTTAGGACGGGGTTTTCAGATCAGCTGGAGAGGTTACAGCGGCTCAACTCCTTTACAAAGGCTGCTATGCATGGTTCTCCGCTCACACACAGTGTGTGTAGCCCAGCACTAGCGCCCTGTGTGCTGTGACATTTCCCTGCATGGTTAGAGTGCAGGTGCTCAGGGCTCAGAGAGGTGAGTTAACAGGCCTGTGGCCACACAGCTACTCCAGACAGGCGTGGTTTTGGAGCTCAGCCCTCATACCCTCATATCATTAACTATTAGCCTTTGCTACATTGAGAAAAAAAATGCATTCACTAGAAAGTATCCATGCCTGCCAGGAATGGGGGCACCGGGTGGTGGGAGTGGGGAGCTGAGGAGACCAAGGGATGTCTTATTCAGAACTTTTCTGATTTCAGAGGCAGAAAACAACTTAGGCCAGAGAGATAGTACAGTGGGCAGGGCCTTTTTCTTTGCACGAGGCCAACCTGGGTTTGATCCTGAGCACCGCCAGGAATGTTCACTGAGCACAGAGCCAGGAGTAACCCCTGAGCACTGCCAGATGTGGCCTAAAAACAAGACGACAAGAAAAATAGCTGAAATTGACCTGATCTGCGTGACTGAAGCAGTGTAACTGCATCCAGAGGACTGGCTTTCTTATGGGGGTTGGCTGCCCCCCACCTTCCATACTCACCCCCGCAATCATTGAGGTAGCTAGACAGTCACCTGTGTAGGCGTAATCCTGTTCCCAAAGCGAGCCTACATCCCAGTATGAATTGTATTCCTATTGGCCAATGTAATCCCTCCTCTCTATCTGATTGGTCCTCGTGGAGTTATGTACTCATCCATGAGCCAATCACTGTGCAGAATGTGGATTTGGCTGATTGTCTTGGGACAGCATTTTAAACCCAGTCCTGGAGTTTCCACACCCCCACCCCGCCACCAGAACTGAGAGTAGAGAAGAGTGGGTGCCCTGGGAAAGTGGGGTGCTCTATGGGAAGCGGGTTCTGGCAGACAAACCAGGCTCTGCTACATGGTTGTGTGGCCAGTATTGTGGGATTTGATCTTCCAAAGCCAGACTGAAGCCTGGGATAAGATTTTCGGGTTGTGTGTGTTTGGCAGGGAGGGGAGGCTGCCAGTCACCCGCAGGGAAGCACGGAGCTGGGGTGTGAGGGTCCAGGGAAGGGGTGATGCAGAAGGAAAGTTGGTGACCCCCTCTCTCCCTCCAGCCCCAGGAATCTCCAGCCATGGCACTGGGACTGTTCCGGGTGTGTCTGGTGGTGGTGACCGCCGTCATCAACCATCCTCTGCTCTTCCCCGGGAGAACACCACCGTGCCCGAGAACGAGGAGGAGATTATCCGCAAAATGCAGGCGCACCAGGAGAAGCTGCAGCTGGAGCAGCTGCGCCTGGAGGAGGAGGTGGCCCAGCTGGTGGCCGAGGAGGCCCTGGAGCACGGGGCAGAGGAGAGCCAGCAGCCGAACGACACCCGCACGGCCTGGGACCTCTGGAGCACGCTGTGCATGATCCTCTTCCTGATGATAGAGGTCTGGCGGCAGGACCACCAGGATGGGCCCTCCCCGAGTGCCTGGCAGGGGATGAAGACGAGCTGCCCGGCCAGGAGGGCACCCGCATCCCGGGCCTCACACTCCCCAACAAGACCTCACTGGGCCACTTTTACGAGCGCTGCATCCGGGGTGCCACGGCTGACGCCGCCCGCACCCGGGAGTTCGTGGAAGGCTTCGTGGACGACCTGCTGGAAGCGCTGAGGAGCCTGTGCCACCGGGACAGGGACATGGAGGTGGAGGACTTCATCGGTGTGGACAGCATGTACGAGAACTGGCAGGTAAATAGGCCGCTGCTGTGCCACCTCTTGGTGCCCTTCACCCCCCGGAGCCTTACCACTTCCACCGGAGCTCTGGTGCTCCCGCCGCTCGGTGCCCCTGAACTGCCAGGGCTATGGCCGGATCAAGGTGGTGCGGGCCGATGAGGGACGCACTGGGCTGTGCGTGCGGCAAGACCAAGCTCGGGGAAGACATGCTGTGTCTCCTGCACGGCAAGAACCGCCGCAGCAGCCGGGTGGCGAGGGGACAGGCGAGCTGCTGTGTGCTCCAGGCTCGCCGTACCTGGATGCGCTGCAGGTCATGAAATGGTTCCAGACGGCCCTCACCAGGGCCTGGCACCGCATCGCCCACAAGTATGACTTCGACCTAGCCTTCGGCCAGCTGGACATGCCGGGTCCCTGAAGATCAAGTTCCGCTCGGGGAAGTGCATGCCCTTCAACCTGATCCCGGCTGTCCAGTGTGAGGACTCGGACCTATACTTCGTCTCCCACCTGGCCAGGGAGCCGGCCGGGACGCCCCGGCGTCTAGCACCGACTGGCTCCTGTCTTTCGCTGTGTACGAACGCCAGTTTCTCAGGATGACGGCCAAGGCGCTGCCCGAGGGGGCCTGCCACCTCAGCTGCCTACAGATCGCCTCCTTCCTGCTGGCCAAGCAGAGTCGCCTGACGGGCCCCAGCGCCGCTGGACAGCTTCCACCTGAAGACGGCGCTGCTGCACCTCCTGCTGGCCCGCCCGCCGGCTGACTGGAAGGCCACGCCAACTGGACGCGCGTCTGCAGGAGCTGCCCGCTTCCTGGAGAAGAGCCTGCTGGAGAAGAAGCTCCATCACTTCTTCATGGGCAACCGCAGGTGCCGGCGGCCATGGGGCTGCCCGAGGCAGTGCGCCAGGCCGAGCCCCCTCAACCTCTTCCGGCCCTTCGTCTTGCAGCGCAGCCTCTACCAGAAGACCATGGACTCCTTCTACGAGATGCTCAAGAATGCCCCGGCCCTCATCAGCGAGTACTCCCTCCACGGCCACTCAGATCCTGCTGGTCCATCCCACAAAGCTGGTGTCTTGTGAGCATCCAGCACCCGGGCCAGCTCTCAGCACCCCAGGCCCCGATCGGGTCTGCAGTGGGCTGTGTAGGCCACCGTGGCTCTGCCCTGCTCGGGAGCCGGACACCCAGGAGCTAGAGGAGACAGAATTCCAAGCCGGGAGCGGGTTTGCTTTCCTGCCTTTGGGACCTGCTGGTGAGGGCACAGGTCCTTTGTGGATTCCTTGTAGATGGCCATCTAAGATGAGGACGGAGGGTGCCACGGGTACTGGGTTCGAGACGCCTGGAGCACTGGGAGTGTGTGCCTTTCTCCAGTACAGCCTTCAGCAGAACAGTGGCAAGGATGGTGGCCAGGAGGGCCATGTGCTGACCATGCCCTTTTCGGGTAGATCTTGGCCCGGCGTGAATCCCCAAAGCACTGAAAGGGACAGAGAGATGTGGGATGTGGCCACTGCCCCCGTGCCTGCATGCCAGGGTCCCCACTGGCCGCCTCCTTCGCACGGTGGAGGAAAGTCGCGGTGGAGGCGTAAGGACTGGGGCGAGGGGGTGGGGGCCTGCCTGTGGCAGGAGAGGTCAGAGTGGCCGCCTCTTCCTCCCGCTCTGTTCGCACACGGTGCCCCCTCTCTCGCCACTCTTCCTCCCTGCTCTGCCCCATCACCAACCAAGTCCATGCTGGGTACAAGTCTGGGCCCTCGCCCAGCTGTCACCTTGCCACAGCTGATCTTGCTTGGAGGTCGGGTATAGAAAGCAGGAACCCACCTGGGAAACAGATATAGGGAGTCTAGAACAAAGGACAGAGCCTGGCACCCGGGCTGGGGACCGCCCAGTCTGGCTTCTGAAACCCAGTTTAGTGTTGTGGAGTGAGAAGTGGCCATAGTTCTCTTCCCTGGGGACCCCCACCCCGGAGCAGGGCTACCTGGGAACAGCAGCTGCTGGGAACCCAGCGCCCAGCCAGGCAGCGGGATCCTGCACAGCGCAGAGCCCAGCTTCCTGCTGGCCACACAGATGACCCGAACCCAATAGCCTGATGGGACAGCAGGCATAGCCCTTGACCCTCCGCGGTATCACCTTGCTTTCGCTGGAGCCAACTTCATCTCCACGCTCAGGAGGGTTGGTGGGAAGCTGCTCCTCCAATCACGTCCTCATGGCCCTCGTGGGCTCCTCTCTGGCTGTGCCTCGGTACCCCTTGCAGAGGCCCCTGGATGAGGTCAGAATCCCATAGTTCCAGCGGGCTGTGCCAGCCCAGTAGACACTTCCAGGGGCTGTCAGACTCCCCCACACCCGGGAGGAGTCTGTTTCCTCCCCTGACCGCAGAAGGGTTTCCTGACAGGGTTCCCAGCAAGGAGCCAGGTGGTGATGGGCTGGGGCCCTGGGGAGCCTCTGAGCTAGTCCTAGGGAGCAGCCTGGGGTCTGCTCTGAGCCCCACAGCACTGCAGGTACATCTGGGGCGCTTGGGTCTCTAACTTAGCTGGGAGCCCTCAAACCCCCCCATTCTCTCAGAGTCCTCTCAAGGATGGGTGAATTTCCTTATTTATTATTACTGTGCTTTTCTGCCCATCTTCATTCCCACTCACTGTGCGTGGAGGAGCTCCAGCAGCCAAGAACCAGCAGCCCTCAGAAGGCCAGACCAAGCCTGAGCCTCCGGGCGCCTCCAGAAGCTCAAGGGCAGCAAACCTGCTGGCCCCTTATTTTTCCAGAGACAACAACCGCACAGCTGAGATGGGACTTGTCCTCGTACCCGGGGGTCCTGCTGGCCCTGGGCTTCATGCTGCCTTATTTATATGAAAGGAGGGAGTAAAGTCTTGAGAGAACCTGGCTGTGCAGTGGTTTTCAGCAGGCAATCTGGGAGGCTCCCAGGGCTGTGTGTGTGTGTGGGGGGGCAGTGTGGATGTACCTGTGTGGGTGTGGGGGGGATGTGCCGGGAAGCTTTCACTCCCTTTTTTGTTCGGATGCTTTTAGGAAACCTAAAAATAGCAAAATAGAACATTTCTAGTCCATCCTTGTGGCAGCCTGCAAAGTTCCAGAAAGGGCCACTGGAAGCCACCGGGTGTGGATTCCAGCAAATGGGAAGCCTTATCTTCCGAGTCTGGTGTATCCAAAATGCTGGAGCTTTGGGTTTCACAGGAAAGAAAAAGTGTCTGCCCCTTCAGAGCCCCAGGCCTTGCTGCTAGCTCGCTCTCTCTCTCTCTCTCTCTTCTCTCTCTCTCTCTCTCCTTCTTCTCCTCCTCCTCCCTACCCTCCTCCTCCCCCACCCTCCTCTTCCCCCTCCTCTTCCTCCTCTCCCCTTTCTCCTCCTCCTCCTCCCCTTCTCCTCCCTCCTCCTCCTCTTCCTCCTCCCTCCTTCTCCACACCTGCCATGCTCAGGAACTCCTGGCTCTGAGCTGGGATGCTCCTGCGCAAAGGACAGTGCCTTAAGCCCCTGTCCTATCTCCAGACTGATAAATGCTCTTACTGGTGGGTCTACCTACCAGTATCTAACTAGACCTTCCCGCAAACCTTCTGATTATGCAAAGTGCAACAGGAAAAACAGACGTATGCCTCAGCTGGCAGGACCTTTGGGGCATCACCTGAACACTGGTTTCCTGACTGACCACAAACTTTAATGGTTTCCCGACGTGGGTGCTGCAGTCTGCATTTTGCAAGAGTCCGCCGATGCTTGGGTGATCAGAGGTTCTGCAAGAGAACTGTCGAGCGGGTGACACAACCGACACTTTAGCAAGGGTAAGAGAGCATGACAGATACGGGCATCACTGTGCCAAGGGCTGAGCACCATCCAGCACCTTTCCGAGCAGTCACTCAACTCCCACATGGATCAGGGGTGAGTGAGAGTGCTGTTATCTTCTCCCTCATCCATAGGAGGAAACATGGGCTCACCCCAGGTCTTTGCTAGTTCCCTGCATCTGACTGTATAGTTCAAGGCTTAGAGCTTTGTCTGTGGTTAGCCACATTCAACATTTCCAATAGCACTTGGTGTGATTTATCAGTATATATCAACACGTAGACCAGACCTGCCTGGTTCAAGGCTCCAAGCCGTGAACTATTAAGTTCACCTTGGCCTTCTTATAAACCCAAGCGTGAGCCGCTGACTATTTGGGAGTGAGTCAAAACTCCCTCAATTCCCATGCGCTGAGTCCTCAACTCTGATGAACACTGTGTTGGGAGCTATGAGGGTGAATTCTGGTGCCCAGAACACGGGCAGTAGCATTTATGGCAGTGGTCAGTGATGTCCTAACTCCAGTCCTTCCCAAGGCTGAGACTCAGAACATTCTCAGGCTCAGCGGCCTCTGCCCCATGGGACAGAGTGTTTGGCTTGGACAGCTGTCCCTGAGCAGAGCCAAGATGCACACAGAGAAGGAAATGTGTGTCTCCGACTTGCTTGGTCTCCCAACTGCCCCACCTCAGCCCTGCCCCCCATTGCCCAGCCGGGCTTCTTTCAGAGCCCACTTTTCTCATTGCCATCCAAAGATAGCTTGTTTTTCTAAATATTTTAAAATATAAACAATATAGTCATGATAAAATTCCAAAACAAACATAAAAGTTTCCATTTTCCCTTCAGTATTCCTTTAGAGACCCTCCCCCCCACATAAAAAGACTTAAGAGGTAGAGCAGTAGGACAGCACATCATTTACCCTGCACACAGCTGACCCGGGTTTGATCTCTGGCACCCCACATGGTCCCCAAGCCCACCAGAAGTGATTCCTGAGCAGAAAGTCGTGAACCCTGAGCATGGCCAGGTGTGGCCCCCTCAAAATTAAAAAAAAAAACTCAAAACATTTTTAGAAAATAAATTTAGGGACCAGAGCAATAGTACAATGCGTAGGGCACTTGCCTTGCATGGATAAGTGGTTCGATCCCAGCATCCCATATGGTCCCTGAGCACCACCAGGATTAATTCCTGAATGCAGAAGCCAGGAATAAACCTGAGCATTGCTGTGTATGACCCAAAAATAGAAAAAAAAAAAGAAAGAAATTTAACAATAAATTATCTCCCAACAAAATGGATCCAGAGACGTTTGAAGATATTTCTCTCTTTCTAATGGGTAGAGCTAGGCCAGGACAGGGCAGAAAGGTCATTCAGGTGGTAGAGCACACACCCGGGTCCATCCCCAACAACATGTCCCCTCCTGAGCATCCCTGCTGTGGTCCTGCAGCCCCTGAGCACCGTGAGCACCACCAGGGCCAAGCAACGCAGCCCTGCGCCCAAGCACCACACCAGTAGGCTGGGCATGATTCCAGGGAAGGACGCCTGCACCCCAGCCCCAGTCGGAGTGACTCCTCTTCCAATGATGCTGAGGTGCAGGAAGGCAGGGGGAAGAAGCTGGTTTTATGCATCTCAGATTCACAGATCTGAAGCCAGAGGGATCATACAGGGATTAAAGCACTTGCCTTGCATACAGCTGGCCCAGGTTTGAATTCCTGGCATGGAAAACACATATATTCCCAAAAACTGGACCAGGAGTCATCGCAGGCACTAGTCAGGAGGAAGCCCTGAGCACTGCTGGGTGTGGGCCCAAAACAAAGCATCACATCAGTGATCTCATAGGGTTTTTCATTAGGCGCCTTTATTTAAACTAAAAAAAAAAAGCCCTACTTCCTGCCCCTACTTCCTGCTGCCTCTCACAAGCCACCCTAGGCCCTGTCTCCCCAGATGGCTAAAAATGGCTCTCAGCTCTCTTGGCCTCCTTGCTCACCTCCTGTAACTGGATTGGGATATTAGCCTGGAAGTTTCGTGAGACAGTGGCTGGGCCACCAAAGCCTGCCAGTGGCCTTGGAATCTTGTAAGAGGCATGGCTAGTCTTGCGCCAGCCCACCTCAACAGCCTAGGAGCTGGATCTGCACATCAGTCCCAAGACCTTCCAAGCAAGGATGATGAACAGCCTGCACTGGACTCAAGCCTACAGCAGAAAATGTACAGGGACCCAGATTCAGGTCAAGGGCCAGTCCAGTTTGCCCCAGGAGTCTGGGCAGAAGTGCTCCAACACATGTTCCCTCCTTGTGACTCTGCAGTCACCCTTACAAGCACAGATGCCTCTAAAGTTCCACCTGCCCAGAGCAGGCCAAAGGGTGTTCCTGACCCAGAAACAAGGGAGCAAGGCTGCTTACCCTTACCTCTGTCCATTCAAGGTGAGACCCTCTGCTGTGTAAAGCCTTGAGACTGCAGACGGGCTCAGAACCTTGTTTTCCCTTGTTAAATAGTTGAAGTAACATGGCTAATCGTGTAAACACTCACGGTATCAATGTGCATAATCACTGCACCAGCATCAAAGACCTCCACCACTGCTCCTACATCACTTCGCCTGATCTTCACCCCTTTACCTCTTCCCCCATTACTTGGTAATCTGAGTTTTATAATCCAAGGCCAAGGGTTTGCCATCCTTTACTGTCTATTCCCTTGTCTTGTTCCGCTGAGTAAGATCACCTAGTATCTGTCCTCTCTCACTTATTTCACTTAACATGATGGTGAGTCAGAGCAAACAGCAAGATTTCGTTTTTCTCGTGGCTGCCTTGAATTCCATTGTGTCTAGCCCTGTACATAACCACTAAGGTACACCGCTTTCTTGCACCGAGAAGTTTCATCTGAACTTTATAAAACCTAGTTGAGAAAGGCCAGCAGGCTGCGCTGGGAATGAAGAAAGTGAGAGAAAATAGCATTGGCAGAGGCACAAGAGCCCCGGGCAAACCAGATGTTAGCAAAATCCGGCTTTTCATAAACAAATGATCAATTTAGTTTCCAACGTTAGAGAAGTCCCAGGAGCTGACAACCTTTATACCTGCTCCTTGTGCAAACCACACGAACCGGCCCCGTTCCAGCGCCGGGCCCTCTATTCCATTCACACTGCGCCCCCAAAATGTTTGATGCGATCAAACATCCGCCTTCCAGTGGCTCACAGGCGAAGGTCTAGGAGAAAGCTCAAAGGGCCAGTGCACGTGCCTAGCATTCCAGAGGCCTGACAACCCTAACATGCAGGGGTCCCCTGAGCACTACCAGCACTGACTCCTGAGCAGTCAACTAGGAGTAAACCCTAAGGGCTGCTGGGCGTGTCGCCAAAACAAGTGTGTCTAGTGGATGGGCACCATGTTCAGCATCCGCGGCTAGAGAAGACCTGAGCAAAGGGAGCCAGATCAGCACAGCACGGGGGAGCTTGGCTCCTCCTTCCACAAGAAGTCATGCTTTTGGTCAAAGAAACGTGGGCTAAGGGAGACACATGGGTGTGATATCACAGATAGACTCTGCCCACACTTACCCGACCCCACCTCCAAACTCCAAGGAGCAGGAGCCGCTGGACCCTGTCATTTAGATTTCCTCCCTCTAGACCTCACAGTCCCATCTGCTCTCTGTGGTCAGAGATGCCTGAGTGGGGACGATTTCCAGATAAGTTTGGCTCGCTGACACCAGCCATCCCCAGCTACCAAGGCAGCTCATAAGTGAACGCTAAAGGGAGCCTCACAGGATCCCCTGGCTGGGGATTCCAACAGCGCCAGGCTCAGGGACTGTGAGGTTCCTTCCCACATTCTGTTTCAATGTTCTCTTTTGCCCATCTATCAGGCTGAGGGTGGCTCTTAGCCAGATCCATGCAGTTTGACCTGCTTGTTTGAGATGCTCAGGGATTGCTGCAAGCAGCGACCTCTGGGATCCAAGAAGATGGAGAACTCCCTGGAATATTTTGTTATCCATTCGTTTTAATCCTGATATATTACATCTGCCTGCAGATACACACCTCCACACACTCCCCATAAAAATGTTTTTTTTTGTGTGTGTGTGTGTGTGTGTGTGTGTGCGGTGTTGGAATCAAACCTGGGGCGTCCACATGCAAGGTACTCTCTCCCACTTGAGCCGTATCCAGGCCCTAAGAAACGGTATTTTACTGTCCTGTGGTGCCGCTGGGACCCTGCCATGTTCAGGTCCCACCCGACTGTGCTCACAGAACAAAGTGATAGTGGGACTCGAACCCAGGCCCCCTCCCGCAAGGCACACATTCTATCACTTGAGCCATGTCCCAGTTGCCAAGAAATGTTATTTTAAAAGCTGCTCGGGGACACTATTTAATTGCCCAAACCAGATTCAGTGTGTCCCGTGCAGTGGTTGACAACTCAGCTCCCCAGAGAAGGCCGACTGGAGAGGAGCAAAGGCGACTCTGAACCGCCACGAGAGTGGCCCAAGAAAAAAGACACAGATGGCAGATGAGGCTGGGGCCACCGTCCCTGTGGGCTCTCTCCTTCCGCTGCCTCCTGCTTCTCCGAGCTGTCAACTCCCTGGAGCCTGAGCGAACATCTCCAGGTGGGCCGCCCTTGCCACTGTCTGTATCAGCGTAGTCTCAGGCTCCTGCCAGCCGCCTGCTGGCACTGTCTACCTGCAGACCTGGATCCATCCCCAGGCCTGGGAGAGGGCCAGGAGCCAAGGAAAGCTCTCAGGAAATCTGACTCACGTTGCTCTGAGTTGGTTTAGACACTATGGCAACGGGCACCCCGTCCTGGGCAGATGGCACAGCAGACTGGCACAGCCCATCACGCTGGTGCCTATTCTGGCAGGCCAGACCCCACCCCACAGGCACACGTCTGTCCAGCTGGCACCGAGGCTCACTAGGAGCTATTTGCATGACTCAAAACCCACCCAAGGGCAGCAAATGATTGTGCTGGGCTGAGCCGTGACGAGCAGGGCTTCGGGGTGCTGGATAGGGATAAGGCAGGGGTTGGGCGGCTCCTCCTCCACGAGCACCTCAAGTCACACCGTCACTCCTCAGGGTCGGGCGGCTCCCCCTCTGCGGGCACAGACAAGTCACCCCGCTGCCTCCTAGGCTCTGGGCTCAGCTGGAAGCCAGAGAGTTGATGGTGTGAAGTCAGTTGCGGCCTGGGAAGCATGGCTAGGAGAGGCCCTCTAGGCTGAGTGGCCCGCTGGCCCACAACCTGCCCACTGGACTCTGGCATCAACTGTGGTCAGCAGATGCATCCCCAGGGCCAAGCCAGTTTCCTGCTGACCAGCAGCCCCTAAGCATGAGGGCTGAAGCCGCCACTGAGTGGTGGCTTGGGGGCTGCTGTCCCTCTGCCCCCCCACAAGTCCCAGCCTGGGGTCACAGTAGTAACAGAGGCATTTACCAGATACACTGGGGTGGGAGGGTCATCGGGGACGAGGCCATCCCAAGTTCAATCTCTGGCACCAAAATTGGTTCCCCAAGCCCCACCAGGAGTGATCCCTTGAGTGCAGAGCCAGGAGCCGGCTCCAAGAAGAATCAGTGTGGCCCAAACCCTGCCCTTCAGAATCAGATACACTGAGTGGGTGACTCCAGGTCCCAGAGAGTGACCTCCCCTGAGGACAAGTCTGGAGGGATTTTGAGAGCTTGGGGGTTTCTTTGGGGGGGTGCACACCTGGGGCTGCTCAGGGCTTCCTCCTGGTGAGGCTCGGGGCACACGTGGCACCGGAATGCAAGGCAAGGGCCCCACCTGCTGTTTTCTCTCTCCAGCTTCTTGAGAGCGTGTCCGGCAGTTCCAGCACACAGCACAGCCACATGAGCCCCCAGCAGCACATCCCAGGGTCTCTCCAGGAAAAGTCAGCCTCTTCCACTGGTTTCGGGAGGGACAAAAAACCCTGTCTAGTTGCCAGGTCAGCCCAGTCACCCCTGGCCTGGCAGTCAGTGGACTGACAGTCATTCTCCGGAACTGGGGTGTGTCCTGAAGGCAGGATGTGGGCTTTAGGACACTCGTGACTCAGTGAGCCATACCCCCACCCCTGGTGAGCTGGTGGGGTCAGTCCAGTGGAGTGCGGTCACAGTGTGTCACTTCCTGCTTTGGAATTCTGTGGCCATGGGTCCCATGGGTTCTACGGGCCTGTCACCAATGTGGAGAAGGGCATGATCCTCAGGAGGCTCCCAGAATGCAGCTTCCAATGGGGCTCTGCCTTCTCCAGCTTTCCTCTAGTTAGGTTACAGGCAACATCCGGGAATATACGTCAGGCGTGTAAGGGTCCGCTGGGCTCCACTTCTTCAGCATCAGAACCAACTGTCTAGTGAAACAGGGCCCAGCCCAGGTGGTTTGGACATCAGCCATGGGCACTTGAGTACTCAAAGTTGTAGACAGGAGGAATTAGGCAAAGAATGTCAGAAGTGGGGCTGGTGTTATAGTAGAGCAGGAAGTCACTTGCCTTGCACGAGGCTCCATCGGGATTCAGTCCCAGCACTGCCAGGACTGGTTCCTGAGCACAGTCAGGCATGCTCTACTAAAACCACCACCAGCACGACAGAAGCCATTTTCCATCTCTGTTTATTTTGAACATCAAAGGGAATGAATAGAGATTGATTAACCCAACCAAACAGTTCTCAGTGCAGAATCCTGGAGTAGTTGGGAATTCTGGAAGGTGATAGCTGAATTGTGAGGCTCAGCAGAGCCCGAAGTCAAAGGCATCAGGGTGGTTCTGAAAATAGAGATTCAAGAAGCCCAGGAAAATGTTCTTCTCCATGAAGAGCGAGCACACCGTGGGGTCCTGCCTCATGGCCTGGATCCAGAGTTGAAGGGCTGGAGTGTGGTCCACACAGCTGCAGGCGGACAAGAGAGAAGTGTGAGCCCGTCCATGGTCAGAGGGGCAGCACACCTCTCCCGAGACGGGCCGGGATGGCCACCGGAGACCGTGACTGAGACTGCATTCACTGGCCAAAGCCCCCCGCTGCCACCTGTGAGGACAGATACTCTGCAGCGTTGGGGAGGGGCCTCTAGACACAGGCTCTTAGCAGCAGCAGGATGGTGGGGGAGAGGGACCCAGAGAGGGATGGAGAACACAGATGTAGCTTTAGCAAGGACACATGGTAAACGCTGATTGTTTCCTGTAATTGTGTCCAGAGTGGGACCAGTAGCCACAGGGCCTTCCCATCAATGTCCCCCAGGGAACCAATGGCCACAGGGCCTTCCAATTACTGTTCTCCAGGGACCAATGGCCACAGAGCTTCCCATCACTGTTCCCAGCATGCCCAGGAGTGGGGTGCAAGGTCTTACTCTGCTATTCCATATGCATCCAGCCGCTCAAACCAGGGCCAAAAGAGGTAATCAATCATGGTTATACAGTTTCCACCAAAGAAGATGGTGTTCTGATAGCCAAGAATCTACAAGTTTAAACAGAACAAAGCAAGTTAATTGACCTACTGATTGGCATATTTAGGCACACTAACGACAATGTCATGGGGAGAGTGCAGCGAGGCGTTTGACTTGCATGCAACTGATCAGGGGTCCGTATCCTAAAAAGTAGGTGAACCCAGAGAGATAGTACAGGGATTAAGGCACTTTCCTTGCATGCGGCTGGCTCAGGTTCAATCCCCTACCACATATGATTCCCTGAACCCCACCAGAAGGACCCTTGAGCACAGAGCCAGGAGTAATACCTGAACACAATTGGGTGACCCAAAAACAAACAACAAAAGGAAAAACCAAGGAGACAATATCAAACAATATTAAATTAATTCCCAACAGGGAAGAACTGAGGCTGGGATTCTCCTTCCTCGGTGCTGAGTCGATGCTGCTCAGGTCCTGACGCATCCTCCACTACCTGTTCGGTTTTTTCTTCCCTCTTGCGGATAAGAACCTCCGCCCTCCTTTCAACCCCAGAGTGGAGGCAATGCTCTTCTGACCAGAGAGACTGGAAGGATTCAGGCAGAGGACACCAGCCTCTCTCTCCTACAGTTTCCTTTCTGGGTTCGGCTTTCCAGCGGGCAAGCTCAGCCCACACCCCTGTCGGGAAGATAATTCCACATTCTGGCCCTGCCCACAAGCTGCCCACGGGCCAGCATACAGGGCCTCATGGACGGCTGGGGAGGCTGGCGCTCGGCTCGCGCCGGCCTAGCTGACCATGGAACCCCGAGGAGGGCAGATGGGTTTTGGGAGTGGGGCCCGTCGCCTCTGAGGGGTCCCGGTAAGCAGCCGGATGAAACTTCGCCCATCACACTAGCCACCATTTTTGCTGTCCGGGCGCCTGAAACTGCCTCAGACCAGATCAACAGAGCAAAGCCAGTTCGAGCCCAGGTCCGCACGTGGCATAAGCGGCCGTGTGGGGCCACTAAAATAGTGAAACAGTAATGTCTTTTAATGCACTGCATTCAACCAAGAGCAGGAAAGTTTGTTGGGAAGGAGATATAAAGAGGAAAAGAAATGACATACAGAACCCGCCAAGTGGTTGAGGTGCGGGAGGCGGGGAGGGAGGTGGGGACATTGGTGATGGGAGATGGGTTTGGGCGGAGGGTGCGTGTTGGAACACTGTAGAACCAAAGCTCTACATGAGCATCTTTCAATTAAAAAAAAAAAGGTGGAATCTACCACAAACATGTGGGAATCAGTGGTTAAGTAAGACAGAGAAGGAACAGTGTGCTAATATTTGTCAAAAATGATAATACCAGCCTAGAACTGAGCATTGAATATAGGAAAAAGATATACATGATGATCTCTGAATGTATGTATTGCAATCCACAATGTGTAAGAGAAGAGAGAAGAGAGAGAGAGAAGAGATGGAGAACTTGCCATAGAGGCAGGCTAGGGGAGGGGAGGGAAGTGGGGACATTGGTGGTGGGGGATGGGCACTTGTGGAGGGATGGGTGCTGGAACACTGTATGACGGAAACCCAAACATGAACATCTTTGTAATTGTATATCACATGGCGGTGTAATAA
Organism: Cryptotis parvus; assembly: GCA_021461705.1. Taxonomy (NCBI): domain Eukaryota; kingdom Metazoa; phylum Chordata; class Mammalia; order Eulipotyphla; family Soricidae; genus Cryptotis; species Cryptotis parvus. The sequence goes on along the minus strand of JAJIBD010009952.1, from coordinate 18,849 downwards.
AATATTTTAAAAAATAAAATAAAATAAAATAAAATACAAAAAAAAAAACCAAAATTCAAACATGAACATCGTGTAATTGTATATCTAACAGTGGTATAATAAAATAATTTAAAATTTTTTAATCATCAAAAAAAAAAAGATAATTCCACATTCTCCATTCACCAGGCTCCATTTATCAGTAATGAAAGGGAATCATTACCTCCAGGGCTTTCTTTCCTAAGGGATGCAAAACCAAACAGAGGAGCTTCTTAATGAGGCTTCCCTCAAGCCCCAATATACTCTATCACTCTCTCTTGTCTTTCATTGGAGCTTTTTGAATTTCAGCCCTGTTGGCCACACAACATGATCAATTTTAACATTAAAAAATGTTTTCATTCCCTGATTAAACAAATCAACACAGATACACTGCAAAGAAAACAGATAAACTTTTAGTAGACAAAAGACCAAAGATGAAAAACCAGGGTTGGGCGATAGCACAGTAGGTAGGGTGCTTTGCACGTGGCCGACCGGGTGCATTTCCCCTGCATCCCATATGGTCTCCTGAGCTACGCCAGGGTAATTCCTGTGTAAAGAGCCAGGAATAATCCCTAAACATTCCTGGGTGTGCCCCCAATAAAAAAGAAAGAAGAATAAAGATGAAAAACTAAACAAAAAGTCTGTGAAAACTTTAAAGAGCACAAGTGCTCAGCAGAGGCTGTTGGTGAGCCAGGTCTTCCCAAAAAGAAAAGTAGGTGCTGATGACCTCACATCATGCACAGATGTTTGACCCGTAAAATTCCCACCAGATGAATCGCTCCCTAGTGATGCTGATCTGTGCTTTATATCCCATATCTGTATTCCCAGATTCCAATACCCACACTAGTCTCAGCTCTTCCTACTCACATTAGCCTGTGGACTTGGCTATGAGATGCCAGGTTGCAATTAAGGTGAGCTCTAAAGGGAAATGTTCATCAAATCAGCAATGAGATATCTTCTCACACCAGTGACAATGACATAAAGCAAAAACAGTCAGTGTTGGCAGGGATGTGGTGATAAAGGGACCCTTTCCTGTAGTTAAGCCTCTATGGAATATAGTATGGAGACTGCTCCAAAAAGTAAGAAAAGAGTTTCCATACAACCTAGTAATTACATTCCTTGGCATCTAAATACAAAAAACCACTACTTTGGAAAAGATACAAATATTCATATGTTTGGAAAGATACAAATATTCATATGTTCATTGCAGTGCCACAATAGCCTTTGGAAACAACCCAAATGCCCAACAACATATGAATAATTCAAGAACTTGTGGTATATAAACACAACAGAAGGGGCTGGAGCGATAGCCCAGCGGGTAGGCGCTTTGCCTTGCACGCAGCTGGCCTGTGCCGGCCTGGGTTCGATCCCGGCATCCCATATGGTCCCCCAAGCACCGCCAGGAGTAATTCCTGAGTGCAGAGCCAGGAGTAACCCCTGAGCATCGCCGGGTGTGACCCAAAAAAGCAAAAAAACAAAAAAAAAATAAACACAACAGAACACCACAAAGCTATGAGAAAAGATGAAATCATGTGGCACACTGTTTGGAGAGACAGCACAGCAGGAAAGGCACTTGCCTTACACACAGCTGACCCAGGTTCAATCCCCAGCATCCCATAGGGTCCTCCAAGGTCCCTTCACCCCAGGAATGGTCCATGGGTACAGATCCAGGAGAAAGCCCTGAGCATCACTGAATGTGACCCAAAGTAAGCAAACAAAAATAGATCAGTTCGTTCACAAAAGAAGGTATTAGAGGGTATCATGTGAAGCAAAATAAGTCAAAGAGAGAACAAATAGGTGACTGCACAAATCTGTGGGATACAGACAGATAAAATATTGAACAATGACAAACTTAGTCTTTATATAAAACCTATAAGCACACAATGAAGGGAATTCTGGGGGAGTAGGTTACAGTGGGTGACAATCGTCCATTGTTGGTAGGGGGTGCAGTAAGTTTGTACACTGGCGCCGTGAACTTTAACACTACTATTATAACCTAGGACATCATTATAATAATAATAATAATAATAATAATAATAATCACTATCACTATGTTCTCGTTGATCATCGATTTGCTCGAGCGGGCACCAGTAATATCTCCATATGTCCTGTCTCATGCTAGTAGAGCCCAAGGGCATCTACTTGCTCCAGGAACATAAAGAGCCTCCAACCATTATATTAGGGAACACATGCTCTAGAGCCCTGGGGGTGAACATGGCTTGGTGACAGAGCGATTGCCTTCCATGTGTAAAACCCTGAGCTTAATCCTTGGCACCACCACAAAAGTTTCTGTTCTCTGGTCACAGCAGCAGCAAAGGAAAGAGTAAGCAGAGTAAAAAAAGCAAGCAAACACTGAGCCTCAAACCCGGCTCTACACCAGGCTCAGCTTCTGATTCACTCTTTATGGAAACAGGGCAACCCAACCACCTGCTCTGCCAAGCTTCAATGTTCTCATCAGTCAAACGGGGGTGATGTTAGCACGCAGCTCAGAGGTTATGGTTAGGAGGGGCAGAAGCATGCAGACAGACTGGTTCTCGCGATGAGATTACAGAGACCCCTGAGGATCACAGCTTCAGAAAGCAGGTCCACCCGACACAAGGGATCCATGGACTCCTCCTCAGAGAAGGCAAACACGGTAGTGGTCACTTTTAAATACTCGTTGAGTCCCCGTAGGGTGTGAAGGAGTTTTCTGTTGGGTGTCTGCAAGCCCTTGGTGGCACTACTTGGTTAAAAGAAACTAGGAAGAAGAGCCAATGGTTGAAATGGGAGAATACGTGAGCAGTTTCTTAGAAGTTTGATCGATCCCTGGGATTTCTTATGAGCTTGATCCCTGGAAACACACGAACCCTGAGCTCACCCAGATGTGGAAAAAGTGCTCTAGAAACAAAGATAAACTAAGAAGATGGGGATAAGGCAGCAGGAGCTATTTATGAAAATGCAAAGCTGGCTTTTTCACATATAAACAAGACCTTACTGACAGGGAGAGAAACAAATTGTTCTGTTTGTAGGGATTCTAGAACGCCTTTTTGTCCAATGAGCTGGACTGGAACCATCACTTCCCTCTTAGTACTGGCCTTCATGGCTTATGACACAGCCAGCACTAACCTGCTGGACTACAGGACATCTGGTCCCAGAGCACAGGGACTCTTGGAGATATCCTGGTTGGATAAACTCACGTGGAAACATCTAATAGAACCCAGATGGGCCCTGTGGAAAAGTGGTAAGATGCTTGAAAATTGATTACTGTTCAGGAGTTGATGCTTACTTAGCAAATATCGCTGACAGCTTTTCATTAACTAGATGCCTTAAATATGCAAGGTCTTAGCGTTCATCCTTCTGCGAACAACAATGAAGTCAGTCATCCGAGCTTTACCAGGGTACTCAGCACAGCAGAAAGTTGAGATGAGCAGACAGATGAAAAGAATCAAGTCTTGAGTCAACTTGAAACACACACACACACACACACACACACACACACACACACACACACACACACACCACGCCCCTCACACTTTTTTTTTTTTTTGCTTTTTGGGTCACACCCGGCAATGCTCAGGGGTTTCTCCTGGCTCTGCACTCAGGAATCATTCCTGGCGGTGCTCGGGGACCATATGGGATGCCGGGATCGAACCCGGGCCGGCATGGGCCGGCCGCAGGCAAGGAAAACGCCCTACCCGCTGGGCTATCGCCCGGCCCCCCCTCGCACTTTCTTAAATCTATCTGTGGCAGAAAATTCCTTAGAGTTGATGACAAACCTATAGATTCCCAGCCTTGTCTCAGACAAACCTTTCTCCAGTAGATTTGTCACCATATACCTATAAATTCCCGGTAAACTTTAATAAGGAAACTAACATAGTGTATATGCAAGTTGATTTTGTCTAGTTGGTTTTTTGTTTCGGTATCACACACACGTGATGCTCAGGGGTTACTCCTAGCTCAGTGTTCTGGGGTCATGTCTGACGGTACTCCAAGGAACCACATGTACCATGGACCAAACCCAGACCTTCTGATGCAAAGCATGCACTCCGGACTACTGAGCTCTCTCTCCAGCACTATATATTGATTTTTATAAAAACTTATGATACACAGCATTGTGAATTCAATTTTAAAAAATTGAATTCACTTGAGAAATCACTGTCTTCCCATTGTTCATCGATTTGCTCGAGTGGGCACTAGTAACATCTCCATTAGTCCTGTCACAAGCAAGTGCAACCCAAGGGCATCTGCTTGCTCCAGGGACAGGAGGAACCCGAAACCATTCTTCAGGTTATGGAACTGAGGTCCATAATAGTTACTAGTCTTTGGCATAAAAAGTAAATAAAACACGGATAGCTTGCCAGGCTCTACCGTGTAGGTGGTATAGTCTCAGTAGAAGGCTCTCAACCTGAGCATTTAATGATGAAACTTAAAGGGGGAAGATCAGGTTTTCTCTGGATGGACCTCTGAGGAACTATGGAGTCTGGATGTTGAGAATGACTGACCTCATGATGTGTTGTATGCTCTGGCTTCTTGCCAGGCTTACTGGTATCAGTTAAAACATGTCTATAACTGTTTACTATGTATAAATGTGAAAGAAATTGGGAAGAACCTTATGCAAAATTCAGTATCCTATAAAAAATATCACGTGGCTGCTTTGCCGCTGCACCGCCAAGGGGCACATGGGTCTTGGCGTGCGTGGGGTCTCTCTCTTCCAGGGCAACTGGCATGGAGGCGGAGGAAAGGGCAGGGCCCAAAACTCCACTCCGAGTCCGGCCAGCATGGTCTCTCCCCGCTCATGAGAGCAAACCCTTGGAGCAATGTTGGACTCGGCCAGGGGATGGCTGAGCCCCTTACCAGGAGGTCAGCTCCATGGGTTGCTTCCACATGGGGCTGGCCGAACAAGCGCAGCTGTGGGTCTGAAGTGGATGGATCCGGATCTCTTCCGGGGTTGCAAATTAGCTGAGCCTGGTGTGGGTGGGTCTCTCTCTTCTTGAGAGAGAAACCCACCTTCTCTTTCTCACTTGAGAAAAACAAGTAAAAATTCTGGAGAGAAAAGCTGCCTGACTTTGAACTAGTCCACAATGCTTCACAGACACATTCCAATGACAGAGGACAGCAGCCTGGCCAGGCTCCTTGGAGCTTTGCTGAAAGCTGCAGGAAACGCAATAGAAACTGCCTTCGACTAAAACCTGAAAGGGGTCCAAATGGGGGAACCAATGTTCCCCATCAAATAACAGAACCCAAGAGACAGATCAGAGGACTGAGAACATGCTTTGCTGAGGGGGTTCAGTTCCAATACATGGCACCGCCTGGACCCCCAAGAAGCACCAGGAATGACCCCAGCACAGGGCCAGCAACAATTCATGAGCACCACTGGGTGTGTCCCAGTAACCACACACACACACACACACACACACACACACACACGCAAACACATACACACACAACTTCAAAACAGGAGGAGCTACCAGAAGTCACCTAGTGGGGTGCCCTCATTAGGCGCATAATTCAATCTTAAATGTAAATATTAATAAACTACTCAGAGCCAGGAAACTAAGAGTTGGAACAGAAGGTCAAGCGCAGGGTCCTGCCGAGTTCCTGAAACGGAGTTTCTGACCGGAGTTTCCTGGCAGAGTCTCCCTGGGTAGCGAGTTAAGTTAGTCCCAGGGACGCAGAGATGCTGCCTCATTTGACACAGCTGTGGCAAAAACTCCTTATTTGTTTTTCTGTTGCTGGTTTTTTGGTCCTACCCAGTGGAGCTCAGGGTTTCCTCCTGGCTTTTCGCAAAGGGATCAATCCTGGGAAGGCTTTGGGAACCACAGGGGATGTCGGGGATCAAGCCTGGGCCGGCGGTGGATCTTACCCACTCTCCTGTCTCTCCAGGCCCCAAGACTCCCTGTCCTCTAACAGGGAGGACCAGCCCTCACACAAGCCCCTGGGGCCTGGCCACTGGTGGGCAGGGGGCAGCCGGGGGACCTACCAGGGTGTTGGTAGGGAGATGGTACTTGAATGGTGGGTGCAGTGTGGTGACATATTTTGAACAGGTATGAAAATGGACCCCCAAAACATATACAGTCTTTCTATACTGACATTACTTCAATAAAGACGAATTCTCTCCCCCTGTTTAATACTAAGGCTAAGGTCTTCAGGGATGTTTCTCCAAAAAAATTTTTTTTTTTTGTTTTTTGGGTCACACCTGGCGATGTTGAAGGGTTACTCCTGGCTTTGCACTCAGGAATTACCCCTGGCAGTGCTTGGGGGATGATATGGGATGCTGGGGATGGAACCTGGATTGGCCAAAAACGAGGCAAACGTGTGCTATTGCTCCGGCCCCTGGAAGTTTCTCAATTAAAAAGATCTATTTTGGGGAAGTGCGTTGAGAAGCCAGGACACTGTAGAGGGTGTGGTACTAGATATTGCAGACATCAAACAATACTGTACTGTAAACCATGGGGCCTTTCTATCAATTAAATATTGAATTGTATTTAAATTTAATATTGTATGGTAAACCATGGGACCTTTCTATCAATTAATTTTTTAATTGATAGAAAACCAGTAGCTTTCAAACCAAAAAGATCCGAGAAGCAAAATTATTCACTAGCATTCAATCCTTCCTGCCTTCCCCGCCACCTCTGCGGCCCTGTCTTCAGGCTGGCTAGCAGTGCTCACGTTCAAAACGGTTCAGAGAACAAGGCACTGCAGCCCGCTTAGAGGAGACGCTTTTCTTCACCAGACACCCCCTCTAAAGGGGAACTCATGGTCCCCAGATAGGGCCCGGAAAGGAACCAAGCTCTCTGGGGTCCTACACGTTAGAACAGACAGTGAACACTTTAGCACTGAGTTATTTCAAGAAAAACCACTAAGCTATTTGAAGTACTAGTATACTATGGGGGGGATTTTTTTTTTCTATTCTCCAGTGAATTAAAATGACTTTGGCGCCTTCCCTAGTTTGGGGGCCTGAGGAGGAAGAAACAGTAAATGCGCATAATGAAGCGTGGGGAGACCAGCGAGCCACTGTCTCCATCCTCAGGACCTGAGACTTTGAAAGGCCTGTTTTTTTTTCTGCCAGGGCCTGGTGTGGGAGCTGGGGGGTCGGCGCAGGAGCTTCATGAACTGCGGAGAGGGAAGGAAGAAGTGCGCGGGGGCCCCCCTGGTGGTCGCTGGCGGGGAGAGGCACTGTCCGTGGCCGTGACTGCATGTGCAAAATCACAATGAGAAATGAATCCCCAAACTTCTCAGATCAGGCATCCGAAATGCTTCAATCACAGTCTTGGACTCTAGGGTTCAATTTCTGAAATGCCCAGGGCTCTCTGCTCTGCCCAGCCCTGAAATCCCTTATGCAGAAGCTACGGAAACGTACTCAACTCCAGGGCAGGAGTCTGTTAAGTTCATACCAGAGAAGGTTCTCAGACTTCACGTTGCTGAGGCCGAGTTCACTGCGATAACTCTATTTTCTGTGAAAACAACAGGGTACAGAAAAACACACAGAAAACGTTCTCCTCTGGAAAGTCCCTTGTCCTCCTTGGTTATCTCCGGGCGTCCCCAGGAAGTCAGAATGCAAGTTATCAGAGCTTGGAGAGTTCAGAACAAACTCTGTTCTGCAATTCTCTGAACAATCTAGGCCTTTATCCAAGTACGTTGGTGCAATAGCGGGGAGTCAGGGAGGCAACGCTTGCAAGGCCAGCATCTCTAACGTGACAGATAGAGAAGGAACAGGAAAGTCAAGTAAACTGATGGCAGGTGGGGCCAGAGAGATAGCACAGCAGGTAAGGCGCTTTCCTTGCACATAGCCAACGTGGGTTCGATCCCCGTCATCCCATATGGTCCCCAAAGCCAGAAACAAGCCCTAAGCAATACCAGGTATGGCCCAAAAAGCCATTGATGGCAGAGAGAATCTCCTATGAGTAATAGCAGAGGAAATAATCATAAGAAAGACCTAAGCACAGCATGTTTATGTCCTATTACAATAATATGCACCCAAAATGAGCTGGATTAAAAGTGAAGATAGAAAAAAAAATTCGTCAAAGTTTTTTGTTCTGGGTCATATCCAGAAGTGCTCAGAGCTTAGTCCTGGTTAAATATAATTTAACCATCCCCCACATAGTGCACAGTCTGTGTTCCCGAATCACTTCTGATGGAACTCAGGGACCACCAGTCATGGTAGACGGCTGAAGCCAGGTCAGTCACATCAAGGCACAAGCCTTACCCACTGTTCTAACTCTCAACAGTCGCTTTAAAACAGGCAAATATCCTTTCTAAATAAGGAACACTCTAAAAGGAAATTTTTACAAAGCAGCAAGGAAAATCACAGTAAGACCTTGATAGACATATGGGCCAAGAACCCTAACAATTCTTACCAGACAAAACATGGGAACAAATTTAACCCAACACAACAGTAGAGAAAATGTTCTTCACTCGCAATCAAAGAAATGCACATCAAACCAACAATGAGAAACTAGTTTCTCTCCAAAACAGACAAATGTATTTTTATCTATTGGGGAGGAGGGGTCTCCGCAGCAATCGGAGAGTGAAGGAACCACCAAGACCACACGCTGGCATCCCTTGGGAGGGCAGCCCTTTTGCAGGCCGGGCAAACACCCCAGCCCGCCTAGCCATCGTCCTAGCCCAAAGGCCTTTTGAAAGGGCATCTTCCAACAGCGAAAAGGGGAGCATTTCCAGAAGTCAACAGCTCCCTCAGGGACAAACTCAGTGACTCTAAGCAGTGTTATGTTTTGAGCTGATAATCCCGCTCCGAGAAGCCCAGCCCAATCATCTATTCTAAATAGAGAAAGTGTCTTATGCAGAGAAGCTGCTGTTCCCATCCCATATTTCATAGACTAGAAATAATAGAAAGACCCTAATGAGGATGTTGAATAAGTAGCTGTGGCTAATCCACATGTAAATTATGCAGGCTTAAAGCCACTGTGCCATGTTTAAAAATTATATGCAATACAGAAATACATTCTGATAATTAGAAAAATCCAAGCAGAAAACAATATGAAAGGCAAAACCCCTCCCCTGCCCTTTACTATTTTTCTTTTCCACCCCGATGCCCAAAACCTTCCCGCAGACATTAGGAGTTTGATGCGATATCACTAGACATTTTTCTAGGATTTATTCATATGAATATACACATGTATAGTTTTGTTTTCTTCTATAAAAACAAGATTATGCCATCTGTTTTTGTAGTGTAATTCTCTTAAATATTTCTAGGCAATCTTTCATGTCAATACACATAGACGTATCACATTCATTTTTAATTGCTCTACAGAATTCTACAAGCTGAATATAATTTAACCATTCCCTACATAGTGTACATTAAGTTTTATAATTTTGTCATTCCAATTAATGCTCTTACACATATAAATGCTGTCCTAATAAATACCCTTATACATATAAATATTAGCAGAGTTTATAAAATACCGAGTCCCTGCCCTTCGAGGTGTTGTAGGTGTGGCTGCAGTGTCCGGCTGCGTTGACAGGTGGTAGACAGGAGATAGGCTTGTCTACACCCAGGGCTCTGCCCCGTGGACCCTGGATGGTTTTTGATCTGACATAAAGACTGGGCCCTTTGGGATGAACCCAGAGCCATGGCAGAGCCTGGCAAGCTACTCGTGGTGTATTCGATATGCCAAGAAACAGTAACAATAATGGAACTCATTCCCAACCAATGGAGACGTTACTGGTGTCTGCTCAAGCAAATCAATGAACAACGGAAAGACAAATGACAAGTGACAAGTGACAACTTTATAAAATCTGGAGGAAATAGTCATGATAAGAAGTTCCCAACACTGCAAAATTTCAGCTACATATAATACACACAACAGAAGAAAGGAGAAAGTATAAAATGTCTAAAGTAATAACAGTGGCTGTTTTTAGAGTAGGATAATTTCCTCCCTCAGTTAGTTTCTATATTTTTTCTGTTATTTCCCAAACTTCTCTAGTGGACACAACTTCATAATTGGCAAAGAGTAAATTTTAGCCAGTAATAATAATAATCATACTATTGGTGACATGGTGGGAGAAGGAAGCAGCAAGTTATTCAAAGATACATAATATAGGGCCACCTGCCCTCGAGGTATTGCAGGTGTGGCTGCGGTGCCCAGCTGCGTTGGCAGGTGGCAGACAGGAGATAGGCTTGTCTACACACCCAGAGCTCTGCCCTGTTGTCCCTGGATGGTCTGACATAAGAAAAGACTGGGCCCCCTGGGATGAACCCAGAGCCATGGCAGAGCCTGGCAAGCTACTCGTGGTGTATTCAATATGCCAAAACAGTAACCATAGAGATGAACTGGACAAGGGACAGACCAGACCCACAGCTGCGGTGCCCGGCCCACATGGAGCAGCCCATGGAGTCTCTGAGGGAATCAGCTAGTCACCAGCGGAGACCAATTAACTCCTAGGTTAAAGTAGTCATGTGGGGGAAGCCACACTGGCTGGAATTGGAGCAGGGATTTGGGCCCCTCCCTCTCCATGCTGGTGGGTGTGGCTATGAGCTCGCAGCTTCCACACCAGATGAACCGGACAAGGGGCAGACCAGACGCACAGCTGTGAGACAGCGCAGCCGCGCAAGAGGCTTAGATAACAAAGTAGGCTAGGACCAGGTTCTTTCCAGGATCTTTCACATCTATACACCATAATGATCATTGTAGTTGTAACTGTTGGATGACAGGTTTAACTAATCTGGGAGCTTTGCTCTTTGATTACTAAATTGAGAACAGGAGGAACTACAAGTCTTTTGAAGCCTAGACAGGAACGGGAATTAATCTGTTCCTCCCCTTCGTCCTCATCAGAGTTAGTAAGAGTTTTGGGTAAACCATCAAACTGAGCATCTCTTTCTGTTAGAGGGGCATGTTTGCCTTCAGAGGTATTAACTCTGGGGAGATTTTCAGTTTGAGAGTCTGCCTCCTCTGGATGTTTCCTTTGATTCCGCTAGGTCATCATCAAGCTTTAAAATCTGTTTGCTAGATTTAATTTCATGACTCTCTGAAAGACAAGCAGGAGATACAAAAGCCACGACTGCTATTAGCACCTGAAAAAGCAGGTGAAGCCAGAGAAAAGAAAAAACTTCCAAGAAGTAACCCATTTTAACTTACGGTTTGAATTCTGCTCTCAGCTTCAGGAAAAGTTCATCAACATCTCGGTGGGACCTCCAGATGTGGGGAGGCCCACCCAGGGATGCCAGATGTCAGGAAGCCACCGGGGTCCCCAACAGTGTCAGGACAGAAGTTCTCTTCTACCTCCAAGGACGCCGGGGAACGGATGAAAACTCATGAATCCAGCACAGTTCCAACAGGCTTTTAATAGTACAAAAGCTCTTTCACAGTAATCCAATATAATGAAAGAACTCTTCTCTGGTCAGAACTTAGACCATACAAAAGAGCCTAAGTCTCCCACCAAAGAGGATCTCACCTGAGAGGAGTCCTACCCAAAAGAAGGAGCAAAAGGCCAAGGGGCTTCAAGTCAGTCCCTTTATATACACCAAAGTAATCCAGGGAGGGTCGTGTCAACAGAGAACCCTAAACAGAGTGTAGAAGGGCAGTGCCACACCCCTATTACAGGTATAAACAAAGATTACACCAAGGACTAATCTCTTCTTCTGAGATTATCTCTTTGTAAAACACTGGAGGGGAGCTGATATAAAGTAATACTAATTTCATGAGCTTCATGTAATCTAGATGGTACCCACAAGGTCCTTCTTATTTATTATCTGCACCAGGGTGATTCTTAGTATCTTGTTCTCGTGTACTGAAAGGGTCACACTCGCCTGTTTGAGAGCAAACTAGTATGATCCTTCCTATAATCTTCCTATAGTCTCAAAATAGCCAGGGAGGTAGTCTTTTGGTAAATTCTAACTGCCTCCTGGGAGCCTCATGGTCAGCTGAACTAGAGGATATAAAGAGGAGCTGTTACAAACGTGTGGGAGTCAGAGGCTAGGTAAGACAGAAAATGGAACAGTGTGCTAACAATTGTCATGGGTACTAATGCCAACCTAGAACTGAGCATTAAATAGAGGCAAAAAAGATACACATGACAACCCTTTAATGTATGTTCTGTAATCCATAGTCTGGAGGGGAAGGAAAAAAAAAGAGAGAGAAAGGGAAAGAAATAACCTGCCATGGAGGAGGGCTGGGGAGGAGGGAGGGAACCGGGGGCGTTGGTGGTGGGAGATGGGCACTGGTGGCGGGATGGGTGCTGGAACACTGTATGACCAAAACTCAATATGAACTTTTTAATTGTATATATTTGTAATTGTAAAAATAAAAAACTTTTAAAAATTTTAAAAAAGAGGAGCTGTGCCAAATGTAGAAAACATAGAAGTCTTAGTAGATGTATAAGTCAGAAGTTATTCAGTCAAGGTGTCTTCTGTAACTGCCACACCCTCTAGCAGTGTTTACATAGAAGAGAAATCTCATTAAAATGAACCTTGGCTTCACTGTACCACTGTCTTCCCATTGTTCATCGATTTGCCGAGTGGGCACTAGTAACATCTCCCATTAGTCCTGTCACAAGCAAGTGCAACCCAAGAGCATCTGCTTGCTACAGGGACAGGAGGAGCCCGAAACCATTCTTCAGGTTATGGAACTGAGGTCCATAATAGTTACTAGTCTTTGGCATAAAAAGTAAATAAAACACGGTAGCTTGCCAGGCTTTACTGTGTAGGTGGTATAGTCTCAGTAGAAGGCTCTCAACCCGAGCATTTACTGGTGAAACTTAAAGGGGGATGATCAGATTTTCTCTTTGGAAGAGCTCTTAGGAACTATGGAGTCTGGATGTTGAGAATGACTAACTGCATGATGTGTGATTTGCTCTGGCTTCTTGCCAGGCTTACTGGTATCAGTTTAAACATGTCTATAACTGTTTACTATGTATAAACGTGAAAGAAATTGGGAAGAACGGAAGAACCTTATGCAAAAATTCAGTATCCTCAAAAAATATCACGCTGGCCGCACACCAAAGGACATGTGGGTCTGGCGTAAGTGGGTCTCTTTCTTCAAGGGCAACTGGCATGGAGGTGGGAGGAAAGGGCAGGGCCCAAAACTCCACTCAGAGTCTGGTCAGCATGGTCTCTCCCTGCTCATGAGAGCAAACCCTTGGAGCAATGTTGGACTCGGCCAGGGGATGATCGAACCCCTTACCAGGAGGTCAGCTCCATGGGTTGCTTCCACATGGGGCCGGCCGAGCAGCACAGCTGTGGGTCTGAAGTGGATGGGTCTGGATCTCTTCCGGGGTTGCAAATTAGCTGAGTCTGGTGTGGGTGGGTCTCTTTTTTCCGAGGCAACTGGCATGGAGGCGGAGGAAAGGGCAGGGCCCAAAACTCCCACTCCGAGTCCGGCCAGCATGGTCTCTCCCCGCTCGTGAGAGCAAACCCCTTGGAGCAATGTTGGACTCGGCCAGGGATGGCCGAACCCTTACCAGGAGGTCAGCTCCATGGGTTGCTTCCACATGGGGCCGGGCTGAGCAGCACAGCTGTGGGTCTGAAGTGGATGGGTCTGGATTTCTTCCAGGGTTGCAAATTAGCTGAGTCTGGCATGAGTCTTAACCTTGGCTTAAGTAGATTAAGCTGTGAGTGGGCAAAAACAGCAAAACTCCCAGATTAGCTAAACCAACAGTAACAAACTGGGGAGGTTGATGGGGAATGAGGAACTATAATGTCACACTAGAACTCACTACTGAATACACACATAGATAATTGCATCGTAAACCGTAAGGCAAGTCACAAGGTGTAGGAGAAGAGAAAGAAATACAGAGACAGAAATAGAGATAGAGAGAAAGATGAGAGACTCAGACACATGGGGGAGAACTGCCATCCGGCTCTCCCCTAGCTAAGCTGACCATGAAGCTCCCAGGAGGCAAGATGGGTTTTGGGAGTTGGCCCATCACTTCTGTAGGGCCTCAGAAGCAGCTAGATGAGACTTGCTCACCATAATAGCTGCTATTATCACAGTCCAGACCCCACAGCTCATCAGAACCCACGCAAGAGAGGCGCTGATCTCAAGACCAGCTCAGAGCAGCCGAGTTTGAGCCCAGGTAGGAGGCTCTCGAAGGCAGAAGTCACCAGGCGTTCCTGGAGATGGAGCTGGGGTACCCCTTCCCCCTCTCTGACCCGTCCTGGAGGCCTGGTGGTCCTGCCCACAAATTGTCTTGGGGCTCTCGGCCATGACGCAGAGACTCAGAAGTACGGGAAGAGCTGCCATCCGGCTCTCCCCTAGCTCAGCTGACCATGAGGCTCCTAGGAGGCAAGATGGGTTTTGGGTGTTGGTCCATCACCTCTGTAGGGCCTCGGAAGCAGCCAGATGAGACCGCTCACCATAATAGCCACCATTTTCTTAATCCGGACCCAGTACATCACACTAGTGGAACCAATCATGTTCTAGAATATATCACAATCTACAATGTGTAAGAAAGGGAAGCAAGAAGGAGATACAGAGAGAGAGAGAGAGAGAGAGAGAGAGAGAGAGAGAGAGAAAGGAGATAAAGAACCTGCCATGGAGGCAGGCTGGGGGGAAGAGGGAGGGAGGTGGGGACATTGGTGATGGGAGATGGGCAGGGGTGGGGGGATGGGTGTTGGAACACTGTAGAACCAAAAGTTCAAACATGGACATCTTGTAATTGTAAAATAAATAAATAAATAAATAAAAGTCCCTTTCAGTCGAAAAAAAAAACAAAAGATACGTAGTATGAAACCAAAGAGACAGTATGAGAGTTAAGGCATCTGCCTGGCCTGTAGCCGGCCCTAGTTCAAATCCCCAGCACCACACATGGACCCCTGAGCATATCCAGGAGTTATACCTCAATGCAGAGACAGAAATACAACTGTCAACCCCCTCAAAAAAAAAAATGAAAGACAGCAGATACAAGTTTTGTCTAGAGATAAGCTGTCAAAATTGTACAGCAAATAAAGCAATACTATCAAAACCATTCAACTGGTCCTGACTAGAGGATGACCAATTCCTCAGCTTGAAAGAACACTGGTTACAATGAACAAGACAGCTAGCAGGCAAGTCACATGAAGAGCAAACCTAAGAAAACCAACAACATATGTGCAACACAAAAAATCTGAACATGAATGTTCACAGCAGCATTACCCAAATAGACAAAAAGCAGAAACAACCCAAGTGCTCATCAACTGACAAATTGACAAAGAAAAAGTGATTTCGCATACAGCAAATGCTATTTAGCCATGAAAAGGAACAAAGTGAATGCTGAACATAACATGCTCAGTAAAAGAAGCTCCCAAAAAGACCAGCCTTGCTTGATTCCATTTCTCTTTTATTTTATCTATTCATTTATTTTCAGGTTTTGGACCACACCTGCCAGTGCTCAGAGCTGTCTCCCTGACTGCACTCAGCGACCACTACTGGCAGTGCTTGGAGGACCAGATGGGGTGCTGGCTGACCTAGATCAGCCATGGGCCTTGTCTACTGTACTGTCTCTCTGGGCCCCAGAAAATAGCCAATTTAGTTAAGGCAATATAATTGGGTGAAAATATATTCTTATTTTTTGGAGAGGTGATCAAGCAGGTTAAGATGATGGACAAATTCTAAATCAGAAAAAATATGATTGACAGTTGACCCTGGGTGGGGAGCTATACATAAAAATTTAGACATATTTGACCACCCCTGAAAACCACTCCAAATCCTAAAGAGTTGGTTCCACATCCCACTCCAAATTTCCCCTTGGAAAGTGGGTCTCCAGGCAGACAGCTTGGTGAGTGCCAAGAATTACAAGCCTGGTATGTTGGTGGAGCAGATGAACGCCTCACCTACCAAGCAGGTTCTCACCCACCCTAGTTAGCCTCAGAGTCATCCAACTCATCCTCTACTTCACTCTCCTTTATTTAGTTATTTATCTATCTATTTATTTATTTAGTTAGTTAGTTAGTTAGTTATTTGCTCTTTTGCTTTTTGAGTCAGACCCAGCAATGCTCAGGGTTATTCCTGGCTCTGCACTCAGAAAATACCTGGAGGTGCTCGGGGGACCATATGGAATGCTGGGGGATCGAATCCGGTTGGCCTCATGGAAGGCAAACACCCTCCCACTGAACTATCGCTCCAGCCCCCCACTTCCTTTATTGAGTTCTGATGAAACCCAGAAGGACATAAGCATACAGCCCAAATGCAGAACCAATTCACTTATACACTAGAACACTGAATCTGAACAAAAAATCCAAAGCATCAAAGAAATCAGGCTTTTTTCTTCATTGGACTTGGTTTTGATTAGACTTTACCTATAGTCAAAATATTAAGAATAAAGCTACTGACCTAAAGTAGTCCTTGGAAGATTCTGCCACAGCCAAATTTACAAAGATAAAGATAGAAGCTGGGCTCTAGGGATATTTTAAAAGAAAAGTCAATAACAAACATTTAAAAATATAAAAGAGCTAAACAAACATTTCTGTTACTGGAAATGTTCCAGAGGTCCCATTCACTCTCAATGGAACAAACATCTCTGAATGCAGCAGTTATATGTACGCGTAGGTCGAGAAATCAACCTGATGAACGACCTAAAACCTGAGCTGCGCAGGAGGAAGAGAGCGGCATGGAATGCCTTCAAAAGCATTGAAGAAATAGCTAAAAGGACAAAGAACCTCCGGCTCCGGGCACATCTCTTTGACTCCACCGTTCTCCCTGCATTAACATATGCCTCAGAGAGCTGGGCCCTACGAAAATCAGGATGAGAATGCTATTCGGGTCTCCCAGAGAGGAATCCAAAGAGCTATGCTTGGAATATCACACCTCACTCAAGTGAGAGAAGGAACTCGGAGTTCTGACCTCCGTTGCTATTCCAGAATCAGGGATGCTGTCTCGTTTGCCAAGGCATCGAAAATCAGATGGGCTGGACATGTAATGCGATTTGGAGACAACCGCTGGACTAGAGCCATTACCGACTGGATCCCATGGGATGTCAAAAGATCACGTGGCCACCCACCTACAAGATGGTCAGACTTCCTTGTCAAGACCATGAAGGAACGATTTGAGGCTCTTCATATTCCTAAATCAACCAGATGCCATTGGGCTACATTGGCAGGTGATAGGGTCCAATGGAAATGTTACTGGCGCCCGCTCAAGCAAATCGATGAATAGCGGGATTCAAGAGATCAAGTGAAAAGAGCTAAAAACCATATCTTCTCAGATTAAGGATTCAGGAAAGGCAGGGAAAACAGTTTGAAGAAAAATGTGGTAAGAAAGGGTATCTCTTTGGTTTTAAAACTCATGAAAATTTTAGAATGAAAAACCAATGGGGAGGTTGCTGCTTGGATAATAAAAGCAGCAGCAATGTATCGCAGGGAGTTGTAAAACTAGTATACCAAAAAAATGAAGTTATAGAGGGCCAGGGAGATGGCACCAAGGCTGGGAGGCACATGCCTGGGATAAACAAGGCCCCAGGTTCCATACCCAGAATGACACATTCTCTTGAGCACTGTCAGTGACCCAAAGAACAAGCAAAATGGCAACAACAATTAAAAGAGTAGAATTATGAACAAGCACAAGTCTTTAATTTTGATGAAGCTGGATTTAGATAAAGATAAGTCAAAGTATTTTTTAAAAAAGAAAGCGTCAGGGCCGGAGCGATAGCCCAGCGGGGTAGGGCATTTGCCTTGCACGCAGCCGGCCTATGCCAGCCCGGGTTTGATCCCCGGCATCCCATATGGTCCCCGAAGCACCGCCAAGAGTAATTCCTGAGAGCAGTAATTCCTGAGAGTAATTCCTGAGAGCAGAGCCAGGGAGAAACCCCTGAGCATTGCCAGGTGTGACCAAAAAAATTAAAAAAAAAAAGTCAGACAAAAGGTGAATGGAGATTTTTCTTGTTAACATGCCAAGTTAAACACCACTACCTTATCACAGGGAAGTCCGTCGTTTAGCAAATGAAACATGCAAAATCCTGATTGTAGAAAACCATGTGAAATAATCACCTAAGTCAAATAACTATCACTATTAAAATTATCCTCTGGGGTTGGAGTGATAGTACAATGGGTATGACGTTTGCCTTGCATGCAGCTGACCTGGGTTCAATCCCGGGCATCCCATATGGTCCCCTGAGCATCCTCCAGGAGTAATTCCTGAGTGCAGAGCCAGGAGTAACCCTGAGCATCACCAGATGTAACCCCAAAAAATAATAAATAAATAAATAAATAAAATAAAGTTATTCTGCCAAGTTTCAGGGACTGGAGCAATAGACAGCAATAGGGTGTTTGCCTTGAACATGGCCAACCCGGATACAACCCCCGCATCCAGTGTCTCAGCACATGTGGTTTCTCAGCACATGGGCTCAGTTTCAGCACATGTGGTTCCCGAAACCTGCCAGCAGAGATCCCTGAGCACAGAGGCAGTAATTAGCCCTGAGCACCATCTTATGTGGCCCATAAGATAAATAAATAAATTTGTTTCAATTTTAGTAGTAAGGTCTGCAGTCAGTATACTGGTATTTAGAGGAATAGATCAAGTAGCTCAAGTACATATGGTACCATTCTGATCTTGCTTACATTCGATTCTGATCTTACCAACATTTCACTTACAATTCTTTTTTAACATTTTGGGAAAACAAAACAGACTTTCAAAACTATTGGAGCTGTTCTAACTAAGTGGACCTTAAAGAGCGTTAGTGAAATCTGCCTATCCCCTGGCTCGACAGCAAGTGATTTCGCATCCTTGATGACATAGTGGACAAGTGTAATTCGGGAGGAGCCAGAGTCAGCCCACATCTCTTGCCAACACTCCTAGGTTTTTAATGGCTACTGTCTGTCTACTCTCTCCAGGATTGGAGACTCCCAAAAGTCCTGATTTTGACTCTTTTTTTTATTCCTTGCACCTAGTCCAGAGCCTGCATAGACAAATCCTTCAGATCTTACAA